>JADRCD010122993.1:0-16827 GCA_019843815.1 Montemys delectorum
AGAAACCCTGTCTCAAAAAACTAAAAAAAAAAAAAAAAAAAAAGAAAGAAAGAAATTATTTTCTTTAGATTTTAATTAGCATGGAAGGTAATATTTTTGTTAAAGATTTTCATGTGTAATTTTTGTTTTTAGCCCCTTCTTCTACTTCACTTCCCACCCTGTTCTTCTGTCGTGCATTGTACCCTGCCACCCTGCCAGTCTCCTGTCCATGTTTCTGTCTTATGTCCTCCATTGGCCCTCCTCACTTCCTGTAAACCTCTTCTTGCCCATCACTATTCCCTCTTTTCTACTTCTCATAAAGGAGCATGTAGGAAAAATGATGCTAACTGCTTGAGTGCCCGTCATAAGGCCAAATCTAAAAATGTGCGTTCTTTAAATTAAGAAAAGCAAGTGGAATGTGTGCTTCTTGAAAGACATGCTGAATTATAATATAGATTAATTATCCTCATTACAGTGCAGGAGGGAAATAGAACGTGCCCTAAAGGGGTGATAAAAATGATTTGTTTTAACCAGCATGTGCTCATACTGGGTTAGAGTTGACAGAAAATGCTTATGCTACTAAACAATGGATGAGAAACAAAGTTTGATTTTTCATAGATATGATAAACATTTAAACACTCATAACAAAAAGACAAATGTATGCTTGATACCATTTAAAAATTCTCATTTTACTTATAATATTTTTTGTTAGATTATTGAAGCATAATCATGTAAACTGTCAGGAAATTGCAAGTTAGAGATTCAAAACACATGTGGTATATAAACAAATAAAACAATTAGTGAGAATTTTTTTATTTAAACTTATTTTTTTTTGTCATACATAACTAACATCCGTAGCCTCCAGGAATATCAGGTATCTTATTGAAATAGAGGTAATATTGATCAAATAGATTTTTCTATCTGTAGTCCTTACATTTTCTTAATTTTGTTTAAATGTTAATATCATGTAATAAAATCAATTTAATTTTGATATTTGAGTGTGTGTATGAATCCTGTGCATGACTGTTATCCACAGAGACTAGAGGCACTGAAGTTCCAGATGGCAGTGAGTTGTCAAGAGGGTTGTAGGAATGGATCCCATGATCCTCTACAAGAGTATCATGTACTTATTTCTGCGGAGCCATCTTTCCAAGACCCTTACAATCCTTTCTCAATACACAGGTTGATACGTTTTCAAATGGAAATCCACACTTCTCCAGTAATATTATCAAGATGCAACTTTTCTTCATGACAAAATATTCCTTCTCAGTGCTGGACCTTCTTTTCCTGTTGCCTGACTTTAGTCACAGGCAACTTCTCATGTACTTACATGTTTACTGTCATTATAATGTCATGGAACCGTGCAGGATGAACTCTTTGTGTGTAGGCTTATTGAAGTATTTGTTAAGAAAATTTTTGATACTACATATATGAGCATTCCTTTTTAGTTATTGATAAGTACCTCTTCCATTGTGTAATTGTATCAAAACTTTTCTATTATATTTGTTAATAAATTTTAAAGATTCTCATAATTTGCTATTCTTTTAATGAAGTAGCGTGAACAATTTATATGCAGGTTGTTTGTGTATAAATATTTTCTAGTCAGTAATTTCAAATGCAATTATTGGATTATGTAAATGGATAATTTTTATTAAAAATAAATTACAAAATGTATTTTTGGTTGTGCTACATTATATGTCTACCAACAACATGCTGATTCCAGTTCTACATCGTGACTACCACCTTTTTGTTGCTGTTGTTTTTTTGATCTTTGCAGTTTATGAATGGGTATATAGTGACATTTCATATGATTTTAAATTTTCCTTTTGAATACGTTGAGCATCGTTTTATATTATTCACTCATCATTCTTCCTCCTTTAAGGCATACATGAGGTACATGGTACGCAATAGTGCGGTTAATCTTACTAAATTCTTTGAATTATCATTGAGTTGCAATTCTCTATCCTCAATACCTGCAATGGTTTCCATGTGTGAAAAAGAACCATCCCACAAAAACCCACAAGGTTTTATTCTAAATCTCTAGGTGTTGTCACTGTTGCCTGTCATTGTTGATACAGTCTATAGTTGATTTTGAGATAAATTTTTTTGAACAGTTTAACTTCGAATTTTATGCTCGTATTTTTGGCATGTGTATTTAATATTACCAGCAGCATGATTTGAAAAGATATAGTTTTCACATGTAATTCCTTTGAACCTTTCACATAGATATGTTACTACGGGCCAAATAGAACTTCCTACAGCTTTTTGTTTTAATTTTATTATCATATAATAGTCATGCTTTAAACTTTTATAAAATTTTACAAAAAATTTATGAACTTTGAAAAATTATTGGTCTTGAAATCATTAACACAATCAAAATATGTAGCTTTAAAAATGTGAAATTTTTTTCCTGGGCAACTTTATACATGTATATACCCATTCTAGTTTCTCTATCTGCATCTCTTGCTGCTATTGTGAGCCCTGCCCTTCTTCCTTACAGATCTCTTTCCCTATTCATTTTGAGTATAGAATATGTCCATATTCATCTCTTTTCATTTCCAGAGCTTGTCTAGGGCTGTTTGTGTGACCATGGATTTGGAGCAATCTATTAGAGCTGTATGGGCTCATCAGTGTGTTCAAAACTTCCTGTCCCTCTCCAATAATCTGGTAATTGCCAATAGTCCTTAAATGATCCTCTTTCCATCTATAACCATCTATTAGGTGGATGCAACTTGTAGAACCCAATGTCAACAGGCATAGCAGCTATGACATCATGCTTACCATGGCCACATTGTGCTTCGAAGTGGGAATTACTCCTCCTTTCTCCCTCTTTTCCAGCACATGCATTTTCTCCATTCCCTCTTCTACAATGTTCCCTGAGCCTTAAGAGTTAGGGTTTTGTTGTTTGTTTGTTTGTTCGTTTTTGGTTTTGGTTTTTGTGGATGAACCATCACCTCTCCTTTACTTTTAGCATTTTGTGCAGCCATATGTCTATTTATTAACACTGATTGACTGCAAAGAGAGGCTTCTCTGATCAAGGCTCAAGTAGCCTTTGTCTTGGATACAAACAGATATTTAGAAGCCATTTGTTAATATATCACTATATCAATTGAAGCAACAGTATTAGGCTTCCCCCTAAGGCCTAAGACCTCCTCAGTCATGGGATTTTGACTGACTTTATAGTACTAGCTACTACAGGACTCAAGCCCAATAAGGAGCAGTTGGTTACCTCTATGGCAGTCAGGCCACTATGGCACAAATAGACCCACTTGCCTGGGCGTTTGGTATTATAGTTCAGAGAAGTCACAGCCCACCAAAGACAGTGTATATCATCAACTCCTCCTCCAGCCTGCCTAGCAGCACCTGGAAGCATGAAAACTAGCCACTGCTGATGACACTTTCTCCTCATTTCTAGCTTCTTTTTCTTAGCATTGTATCCAAGGTATGCAATGGCTTTAGCAATGTGGTAGCATCAATTAGTTCTGGTGGGAAAAGCAAGAGGAATCACAATGTTATCTATTGTTTTGAGAGTCCCTGTGGTATTTCTTACAACTCCTACGGAGAGGAAATGCTATATTTTAAGTTTTTGTTCAGTAACTCGTTATGTCTTGGGATGGCATTATTTACTCTTGAATGATGTCTATATTCAAACCTTTTTGTTGTTGTTGTTGTTGTTGTTGTTTTTTAGATTATACAGCCAGGGCGTTTTATAACTCTTCTTCCTTTGCTCTCAAGAAGTGCCACATTCCTGTTGGACTTCTTCTCTTCAAATTGTGGGTTTGAAAACATTTTTAGTTGCTTCCTTAGATAGAGAAGCAAGGTACCTGCTACTAGCTATTTTTTATTAAAGTGAATTTGGAAATAACTTTATTGGAAATATCTTTAGAGGCTTTACCTAAGTTTCATGTATTTTCTCCACTATGAATCAAATATCAGGCTTATAATTTATTTTTTTCATAGTGAGATGTATTTGAATCAAGGTCATCAAAATGTATACATTGTTTTAAGTCATCATGAACTTAAATAAAATCACTGTATTCCAAGGAAAAAGGGATTCATGCATGAGTTGGCTGTTGAAATGCCATCTTGAATAGCGTATGCTACCTCTTGAAATAGTCGCAAGTGATGATCCGTTTACTCAATTTTCAAAGTTTAATTCCTTTGCAATCACAATTCTTATAAAACAGCAGTAGAAGTGATATTTTTAAGTAAAGGTAAATTATACTCAACTTAAAAGTACTCATACAAATCACAGATGAATATAATATTGATGATTGAGCTCTCCAAAGCATATCATGGCAAAATTAGAGCAAAAAGCTTGGTATAGTCTAAAATATTGATCTTTCTATAAATATCTTCAAAGAATCACTCTTAGAGAATAGTAGATCATGCCAGAATGGTTTTCGAGGCTATGGGGCAATGCCAGATGAAATTCAGTTTGCTTTGTAACAGTTAGGAGATTTCCTTTTCACAGCGCAAGTTTTATGTTATACCAGGTTTGTAATTCAAAAGTCAATTTATATTTCACTCAGATTGGGGTACAGAAGTTTAATATTTGAAAGAGAGAGACACAAACACAGGCTACTGTTAGGATCAGAAGCATTTTTTTTTTTTTTTTTTTTTTTTTTTTTTTTTTAAGAATAACTCTCAAAATGTTGACTTGCATCATCTCGGAAGTCCAGTGATTGGTTGTGTAGAGCTGGGAGTGTCTACACTTCAGGGTGGAGAGAAGACTATCACTAGGAAATATGTGGGAACAATTATTCTATTAAATAGAAAGTCGCTGTAGTGTGAGGGCTACATTTTGACCCCATTTAAATAAATGGACTGATGTGTTACAGTTCTGTGATAATAAGCTCCCTCACACGAGAATCTTGCTGGAGTTTCTGGTGTCTACAACACAGCAGAAGGGAAATAAAGGAGATTGGTGTGAAATTAAATAAAAACTCTAAGGAGGAGCCAATGAAGAGTAAAGATCCCTGCACAAAATGGGCCTTGGTTCTTGCTCCTTGTTCCTCAAACACCTTTAGACATTTTCTTTAAAGATCATAAACATTACAAAACTGATCTATTTAGTTTATGTTCTGTTATCAAGTTTAGACAACCAGCCCCAGGAGGAATAATTCTGATTCTGCTGGTGGGATTGGTTAAACCAATGTCTCTAGAGATGACAGTTATGAAGTAGGCACATTTACCTATAGGTAGTCAAGTTTATCTGAATTCCTTTCTTTCATATTTTTTCTTTTATATTGCAAAATGAACCCACTCAATCCCTGCTTTGCTGTAGCTCAAGTTGTCAGTGTATACATGTGTGCATGGGGGTCTCCATTGTGTTAATCTACCACCAAAACTACATTGGTTTGCTTGATGCCTGATTTGCAAAATGTTTTATTCAGAAAGATCTCCATTTCCCTACACTGAGCTTGATTTCTCTGTTGGAGACCGAAGTTTCTTATCTGTAGTTTTATGAACGAGAGACAGGGATCGAACTCATGACCCTTAGGAGGCCAGATGGTCCTGCCAACCGCTGAGCCATCTCCCCGGCCTTTATCTGTAGTTTTAATCATAAATGCATTTCTATGACTTTCTGACTAGCTATTATTGCTCATCTAATGGTTACGCCTATGATTTTAGTGTCTGTTCTTGTCACTATTTTTTGAACATTGATTTCAGTGAGGGCAAGATATGGCTGTTAAATTAATGAATGATAAATGAATACCATAATTTGATAATGGGTGAAACAAGTGTTTTTTTTTCCAGCAAACTTATTTCTTTCCTGTTGCTCATTTTTCTTTACAATTACTCATAATTTATAATACTTAAAATAAATTTACTTATATTGAGTAAGTAATGTTTAAGTAATATTGTCAGGTTGCTTTCTGAGCTCTACTTTCATAATATAAGCTGGTTGATAATCAAATAATTACACAGTCAATTATACTTATAATAAATATTTTCTCTAATTAACTTGGTTCTAAAATCCAATGAACAACTTTTTACTATTGATTCATCTACTACTAGTAGCAACATGCTGAGAATCACAAAATCACATTTTATGTAGCCCTCTCTGAAGAGGATGTGAAGCTGGTAGGGTAAAATCAGAATAAGATATTTACTGAGTATCTGTTTTGTGCTTAATAGTCTCTATGTAATTGTTTTAGCTACTCATTACAACTACTCAAGGATATATTATCAAGCTTACTGTCTTTATAGAAAGTGAGCATGAGTCTAAATGTGTAAACATTTGTGCAACTCACACACAAGAAACACTATATTATAATCTTGATAATTTGATACTGAATTTCTTAAAGGCTGTCTACTGTTCCAGCCCAGGGACTCAACTTTTGAACTGAGAATTTCAGGTTGTATATCTAAGGCCATAAAACAGTAGGAAAATGTCAAGTGCCATGTGCTATTTATATAATGGATAAAAATGCTTTGCATCACATTAAAGGTGTAACTTTAAAAGCAGCATGACATTTTAAATTGTTTGACTTGCTGGGTTCTACAAAGAGCTGCTTTACTGCAGTAGAGGAGACCCTGCTAGTCTCCTATGCCTTAGAAGGTGCAAGACTGTATAACATTTCAAGAAATGAAAATTATAATATCATAAATTTCATAATTCATAAAGATTATTCTATGAATCCCTTTATTTAGATCTATGTACCATTCAGTTGAGATGATAAACCATTGTCCTTAGGCTCAAATTCCCTTGTGGCCAAAATCATTCTTACTTATTCCTCATTTATGTACTGTTGGTACATAGACCAGTGTCCTAACATCCTTCTACATGTGTGTCTCAGCCCTGCATGTGACCTAGGGCTCATACGATCACTCAAGGGATGCACAATTTCTGCACTGGGAAGGGTGTCAGGTTGAATGTCAGAAAAGTAAATTTTAACAAAGGTTCCGATAAACCAATTACCTTTTCTACCACATTCTAATGTAAAATGCAGGGGAAGTGTTTAGTTTCATAAAATTATGAAAGTCTCCAAACATTGAAAATAAACTTGGTAGATTCTACACAAAGCAAAAACACATAGTGGTTTTCTTATTTTTTTTCTCAATAAAGAGAAAAGCTATGAGGAATGATGTACTAAAATTCTGATAGTATGTGGCTTAACACTGATTATCCCTTCCTGTGTGTAGCATTCTTAGTTATTATAGTTACGGCATCAAAACATCTAACAGATCCCAGGCAATCTGGAGGCTTTATTGGAGGGTTTGTAATGATCAAGCCTCACCCTCCCCTGTCTTCTCATCATTATTATAAATTGTCAGGTTTATAGGAAGTAGACTCTGAGTCTGGTAGAATCTAGCAATGTCTGTGCTACAGGCTAAAGGGATGCTCACTGTGCTGTTTGCCTGTGCTGACATGTATCGATTCATAACTGATATTTAATAAGGGTACATATGTATTAGCAGTTTCATTTTTAAGATACTTTTTAAAATGGCAAATTAAGTTTGAATCTAGAAAATATTGTCATGAAGAGTCTTACCTCATCCTGGGTTTTATTTCAGAACTGAATTGTGTTTTAGATGCTCAAAGCTTACATATTATTATTATTATTATCTCACTTTTAAATTAGTTTTGATGTAAATTCTTTATGAAAAATTAGATAATAGGCTTCTGTTGAAGATGAGATTTTAGTTGAATTTTTCAAATGGTCTACTGTCTTAGTCAAAGTTCTGTTAATGTGAAGAAACTTCGTGACCATGGCAACTCTTATAAAGGAAAATATTTCATTGGGACTGGCTTAGAGTTCAGAGGCTTGATTTATTATCAACACGGTGGGAAGCATGGCAGCATGAAAACAGACATGGTGTTGGAGAATGAGCTGAGAGTTCTACATAGGGATTGATAGGAAGAGAGAAACAATGGGCCTGAATTGAGCTTCTGTCCTCAAACAAGGTCACATCTCCTAATGCCACTCCCAAGTAGATAAGCCTGTAGGGGCCAATCTTATTCAATCTACCATACAGTCCAAGGAGGATGAACTAAAAGGAAATAAGTAACAGGTCTCTATTATTAATAACCATTATGTAATGAATTTTTCTCTTTGTGTTTCTATAATACAATTTTGAAATATGATTTACTCGTTTACCAGTTCTAGACAATGAATGTTTCATTTGTTTATGTCTACTCTTAAATATAAACCTAATCTTTATTAAAGTTTGAAGATAATCTTTAAATTTAAACACAATTTATTCATTAGCTTTCTGATTTAGAATTCAAAAGCTAAATATCTTTCATTTTCAATACAAATATCCTTGCCAATGTTTTAAACATACTGTTATGAAAAATTATGTTATCTTTTGAATTTACTTAATTTATGCTTGTCTTCTAGTCTGAATCTAATTTTTCTTTTTTCTTTTTATTATTAGATATTTTCTTTATTTACATGTAAATTTTCCCTTTCCCAGGTTCCCCTCCAAAAAACAAACAAACAAACAAAAACAACAAGAACAAACTCCTTTTGCCTCCCCCCTCCCCATGCCTGCCACCCCACCCTCTCCCACTTATCTAATTTTTCAAGACACTCCCAAACCTACTTCTTCATTGTAGTCTATTGAAATGCCTCTAAATGGCACCTTTCCTTATGTTTCTTCCGGCCTTTGACTCTCTCACTGTTCTCTTTGTGCCTCCCCAGGTCTATTGTTCCTTCTTTACTTTCCCCTTTGCTTTGCTTTACATTTTTATGGCTCTATGTCCCATGCTGCCTTCAACCTTGAGTAGAAGAAGCCCCATTTTCTTTAATAGTCTGTTTGGGACTCAGGTTTCATTGACTCAGTTAGTGAGTCCTTTGGAGTCATTGCTTCCTTGCTGGAGTTACTGCTTAGTTCTTTTACTTAAACAGGAACCACTGGATTGATTTTATGTCTTGATTGAATTCTAGCATTTCTCATAGTACCAAAGGGCTACCAATATCTGGGCGTTTGGAGCAGAGGAAGACATTGGGACCAAATCACTATGACAGGACAATGCTCTCACTTGCTCGTGCCAGTGTTAGGTTGAGCTAGGAGAGAATGCAGGTGGGAAAAGCTTGTTTTAGTGTAAGAAATTACATAATGAAAAGGATTTTTACTCTTTTAACAAAACTAATATAATAATTTATTTGAAGAAATTTTGTATATTTAGCAGGAAAAAGGAGATTGGAGAAAGTAGACTATTAAGAACTCTATTGGCAGTAACAACTTTACTTCACATGTAGACTATATTTATTAATTTGTTTTTATGCTTTATTTTCTTTCACAGAAGACCTATATATGTCTTTCTATTAATGGTGAATGATTTCAATACAGTTACAGTTTCATGAAATCATCCACTTCTTAAGCATAAACTTAACCTGAGACTGCCAGTAGCTTACAGTCTTACCATGTGAAATGTATGAATGTGTCAGAAATTTTATCCTTATTTAATAAAAAAATATAAATACAATATTTCCCATTTTAAGTGACATGAAATACTTGAATGTTCCTTCCCTTATTTCTAGTGACTCTCTTTTTTATTTATGGTTTATTTCCTTGGAAGAGGTTCTTAGCAGACAGTTTTTAACTTGATATTTTTACAGCTTCTTAATTATTCACTGTCATTTTAAAATGGATGCTTCAGGAATACTTGAGTATTTACATACTCTTTGTCACCTTGCTTAACTTTGAATGTCTCTTAGGGTCCTGATAATTATTGTAATAGAATGCAAGAGAAGTTATGTCAGCCTGCACATACCATTAGTGCATTAATGTGTCAAAATAGCAATGAATGACACAGCTCTCAGCAGCCTTAAAAGCTCCTAATGGCAGTCCAGGTCTAAGGAATTGATTTGTAAGCAATACTAAAGCTATAAAACTTTCGTCTTGATATATAGTTTCAGAAAGCTTGCTCTGTTATTCACCTTATTTTTAGTAGATGAGTAATAGCTATTTGAATAAGTGAGCAATCTATAAAGAAAACATGGTTGAAGTTCCCTCTGCTAAGCAGGGATAGAAAGCTTCAAACAGGAAAACCAACAAGGTGATTGCACATTAAAGGTAATTCACTTGTTAACATTTTAGTTCCAATTTAATCATGGGGACAATTTTTTAAGTTATTGTTTTGTGGTTAATAGAAATGGATTTGGTAATGTGGCTTTTCAAACTAATGTTTATTTGGCATCCAGAATTATTAGGTAGAAAAATACTTTGAAAGTAAAGTGAACGTAAAAAATATAAATTTATGATAATAATGTAATAAATACAATGAGGTTATGTTTATTGCGTTTGAAATCTGAAAAAAAAAAAAAAACTAAAACCAATACTATCCTAAGTTCAAGTGTTAAAAGTCCTAGTAGAGTTGAACGTGAGACACAGTTTACATTTGCTGCCTTCTCAGTATGATTGTAAGAGATTCTTACAACACTGCCACTGCTGTTTGGGCCTAGGTAGCACCCTTGTAAGGAATTCCATAAACCTGCCTTCTCCTTGATGCTCATGGCACTGTAGAGCCCAGGAATTCTTTCAATGTTTTAGCAAAAATGGGTCTATTTTTTAAAAATTGCGCCAAGCTCATAAATTTAATAAAAAGGCAGATATTTTTCTAAGTAGCCAAGAATGATATAAAGGACTTAAGGAACGTGGCCTTAGATGGCTTAAAATAAATTCTTAGTTTCATTGTTTTCTCTCTTATTATTGTGACACATTACCAGACAGCATAACGTAAGAAGGAAGAGTTCATGGTGGCCACAGTTTGGCAAGAGAGGAGCAATTATGGAAACAGGAACTTGTAGCAGCTGCCCACACTGTGTCACTAGTCAGTAAGCAGAGAAGGATGGGGCCATAGAATGGTGCTCCCAACACTTAGGGCAGGATCTCCCCACTTAGATCAATCCACTCTAAAAACCCCAACCGCTATATGCACAGGGTTTTCCTTCTCGCTAAGCCTAGATTCAGTCCTTAACATTCAGTGTTAGCAGTACACAGATGACAAGGAGCCAATACATACATTCGTGTTGTGTGATACATCCAGTCTTACTATTGCCGTTCAAATTTGTGTTGATAAAGAATCCATTAGAGGAAGCTCGAGAGATGGCTCAATAGTTAAGAACACTGCTCTTCCAGAGGTCCTGAGTTCAATTCCCAGCAACCACATGTTGGCTTACAACCATAATGGGATCAGATGTCCTCTTTTGGTGTGTCTGAAGACAGCTACAGTATAGTAATATATGAAGTGTGTGTGTGTGTGTGTGTGTAATAAATCTTAAAAAGGAATCCATTCAATTAAATAGTTTTCCAAAGTTCCTTTTAATACTTAAATTTGTGACTGAGTTCATCACCAAAGGTAATGCAGACAAATAAAAATTAGTGTAGAAAAATGGATATTTTAACTAAATATAGAAGTACTTTATTCATTGGTTAATAACTGACCTTAGAACATGGCACTGTCCTCTCATCTAATTTCATTGCACTGTAGACTACATGGAGGTATATCAGGGCACTATAAAGAACTTTGGAATTTTTCAGGGCACACTTGAAGCCAATCATTAACAATGATAGGGCTTGGTTGGCTTAATTTTATTTATACTCTCCACTCCCACCCATGTCCCCTTCTAATGGTATTTGTTAATAATAGAGTGATTTTTGGAGCAATGTCTTTAATCAGTCTAAAAGTATTATACATTAATTTAAGAATAACATAGAAGAAACTTTTAACTCAGTATTTTAAATTTAGAATCCAATAAAAATTATGTACTTGTTCATTAAGTTTATGAAAGGAAAATATATCTACTAATGTGCTTTGCTAGTAAGTAAAGTTCATAGTCAATGAATTGAGAAGTGAGGAGATCTCAGACATTAGGAAAAGAGAAGAACATGGCTCCCAAGATTTGCATATCTTAACATTACCTTAAAATCCCAAATGTGAACATTACAAAAAGCATTCTATCCTAGGCTCCTGGTTTTAATCGCACCCACAACTTGACTACAGATTTACTACTCTGGAGCCACTG
The DNA here is from genome assembly GCA_019843815.1 of Montemys delectorum. Taxonomy (NCBI): domain Eukaryota; kingdom Metazoa; phylum Chordata; class Mammalia; order Rodentia; family Muridae; genus Montemys; species Montemys delectorum. The sequence continues at coordinate 11,961 of JADRCD010122993.1, forward strand.
CTTGACTTTTTATGGGGGTGATTATTTTCCAGTTGTTTGTTCTTTCAATCCCCTTTGCCACTGTTCCTTTCTGAGAGCCCATGAATGCATGTCTGTGTCTTTTCTCGTTTACTTGGAATGGGATCTCTACCATGAGGTTCACTTTCTGTGAAAATTCAATTTTATATCTTGCTAAAAATTCCAGAATGGTCTGTCCCAGATGGCTGTACATTACTGTATACAGGATCCTAAATCTGAAAAGGCAGAAGGATATATGAGTTGCTGGTAATATCCATAACTATTAATAATAATGTGACCACATGGATTTACTAAACTCATGATTTACAGACATGTAAATTCCTTTAAGTAATGTTTTCATCTCTGAAAGTGTTCTACAACAAAACAAAACAGATGTGCAGCTCAATTTATAACATTAAGTCCTCATAACATATATTAGTCATGTCTCGTTCACTTTTGGGAGATCGTGACCCACATACATTTTTTATTTTCTTCAAGAGCCTGCTTATTTTGTAGGTCTCTTGATTTCACTGAGGCCTGGCTGAAAGACTAATGATTTTTTTTAAATATAATCTCTCTAAATCTGCTTTTCTTTTATTTGAATGGTGGGACATTTCATCTCCTTCATAAGTGTGTTAAGATTACATTTTTGAAGGGACATTTTAATTGGCTCTGTGATACTGAGACTTAGAGTATAGCCTTTGTATTGTTGCTTAGCATATTGATTCTTGAACCTAGGACTTTCTGGGAGAGAGATGTGTCTGTGACACACTAGTTAAAATACAGGTAGTAAGGGGTCCCACAAGGCTTGCAAGATAAAGGCTAGTTATAAAGATTAGGCCGTAATTCCAAATTAGAGTTGGGCACTTCAGATCTACCCCAGCTTCTAGGAAATGGGTAGTCAGTAATGTTGGAATTGTTCACCAATAGTCTTCAATTTGTGGCTACATAAGGAAGCCCCTGTAAGACTTCAGAAGAGCAGGACTCTGGTGGGCTTCTGCATGGTTGATCACATGTAGACTTGTGTAGAGTGGTGTACCCAGTGATAAAATGGAAGCTCTTCTCTCTTCTCCTCTCTTCCCTCCCCTCCCCTCCCTTCCCCTCCACCATACATCTCTTTCATTTCGAAGTGCTTGAGTCTCCCTTTCATATTCTTTAGTGGAAACTCAACTGAAGCATTTTCCCCAAGTTTTAGGAGTGACTCTAATAAATTTATAGACTATATCCAGGGGTCAAGGTAACCCTGATTTATAGCCATGCAGTTAGAAGTACAGAACATAGCCTGGACTTGCAAATGGCATCTAATTTGGGGAGGGTGAGGACCTTGTAGGACTGAGTTTGTGCTGTGTAATGATCTCAAACATGAGTGGGAGGTCAAGTGGCTGGACCATAACTGCTTGGGTGTTTGTATAGGTTTGTAGAAGTGCTCTCATAGTATAGTAAAAATTACTGTTTTCCCTTCTAAATCATTATAGCATGCTAAAATACACATAAAATAAAATTTACTATTATAACCATTTATTTTTAATGCTGAAGCTGGAACCCAGGGTCTTGGCCATGTTTGGTGAGCATTCTTCCATTGAGTCCTTGATCTCTTAGTGGGCCAGGTAACTTTTGTTTTAAACATAGAATCTGTGTTCTTTTTGTTCTCTGTCCTTTATTCTCTTTTCAGTGTCTCCTCTCTAGAATTCTCATACAACCATGATGACTACTTCAACTGCTGATAAATGCAATGTCCATTGATCCAGTTTGAGTATTCTTCATGTTTGTATAGATGCTATTGATTTTTGCTAATTATTCCATCTACAGATTTTCAGACGGGCCTCGAAGACAGATAGTTCTGCCCTACTTGAATTAGCTTCAGCTCCTCTTACATCCTGTGCCATAGTTGTCCATCCATCTTGCCACAGTTGTTATGCAGATCACCTAGTACTATAAATTCTCTACTGCTGTTCTCACTTGAAATGGAACATCTTCTCCCTGTTCTTTCTCACTTGTTCTGCAACACTACTATTGTCACGCACGTTACTGCAGTGACTATCTATGGCTTATGTATTTCTAATCCAATTTCTAAATGTTATTAGTTTCAAACATTCCAACATTAGTTTAATTTTCTCTGACATCTGATGAATATTTTTTCTCTATACAATCCTAGAATTGAAAAGAAGACATCCCACGAACTTTGCAAGTCATGCAGGGTGACTGCCTGTTACTCCAGCCCCATCTCAGACCCTCTCCCACATACAACTGACTTGTAGACTTCAAGATGTATCATGCATTGAATAGCTTTCTTTCTGTGTCAGCAATAGTGTTTTCTTTAATTTACTTGTCAAACCGTATCTATCCATTAACATTCTTTTTATCATGTTGAAAGATAGTCATATAGTCAGTAACTTTGTTTGTTTATTTCTTTTTTTCTTACTGTCTTTTCATTATGAGTGATCTTCTAGTAATACATTTTGGTCAGTGTTGTACTTATACTAGATAAATGTTACATTTGCTTTATGACCTGATTTATATATGTCGCTAACATCAAGCTGGGATCTCAGGCAATTTCATTTGTCTTTGCTATTACTTTATAATCTATAGGTCCTACCAAATACAAGTGTGTCTGGAGGAGAGGGATATTAAACTCTACTGTGGTTAACAAGTGGACACACTTCTCCCTATTTCTGATAAATATTTTATTTTGTAGTTTTGGAACCTGTAATAACTAAATAATAACTAAAGTTTGCTTTATTTTCATATTAATATGATTCATCATTTGAATTATTTTACTTTAGATCCCAACATTTTTTTTATCTTAAATGTCTTCTTACTTATTGAACTGTGTTTTTCCCTTTTACTCACGTTTGGTGCTATTTTCTCCATTGTTTTCATTTGCTATTCTGTGTTTTCATAATTTTAAGACACATTTTTTTAATAAATAGTGTATATTTGGTATTTTTAGATACTCTTATAATTTCTGTATTTTCATTGTATATTTTAATACTTTTAGATTTTGTATGATTATTTATAGAGCTGTGTTCAAACATATTATTTTGTGATACATTTCCATGTCTATAATGTACATTTGTTATTTTTATTTATTATCTTTCTTTACTAACTGAATAATCAAGAATATTATCTTTGTTATTTCATCTTTACCGTTAATTATAAATGGCTGTATTTATCTATTTATTTATTTATCTATCTATTTATTTATTTATTTATTTATTTATTATGTATTCCATTTCAGGGCTTATCTTGAGATTTCAAAATGCATTGCTGACCTTTTTACATTCAAGTTCAATACTAAGACCATGAAATAGCTTAGCTTCACTCCTGTGCTTTACATTATGATATTATCCTCCTCCATCTATGTTGTATACCATAAGAGATATTTCTTTTCAGCAACAAGTACTTTTTGCTGGCTATCTAAAATGCCATCCTTTTCCCTATTGGTCTGGAGTCACTTTCCATTCAGCGTGAAAAGCCACCTATAGTGCTGCTTTTTCACCCTCACTAATTTTAGCTGATAACAATATTTTCATCACAATCTCAGAAGGACATTTCACTCTGTGAAAATCTGCAAAGATTTCTATTGTTTATAAGTTCCTTAAAATCTCACAGTGCTCAGCACATTTCATACTGACTTGCAAATTTCTGTGGATGAGTCAGCCATCACTTTTACAGTTATTGCATGAAAGGAACCCTTTGGTCTCTTGACTTGTTCCGCTGTGGTCTTCATTTTATTTATCCCCCTTTTCATCTTGTGAACTTCTGGAACATGTGGATTGATACCTTAAAGTTCCAGAAAAATATGGTTCATTATTGGTTCAAATATATCTTTGATTTGAAACTCTGCGATTGCATGCTAGAACGTCCCTGCACCTCTTGCCTCCACACTCTATTGTATTCTTTCTGTGCTTTTTCTGTGCTTTTGTTTTCAGTTTCTGCTGATCATTTTCATAGTTCCTTCATTCTGTTTTCTTCTTTTGAGTTCACTTTTAGCTTTGTTGAACTGTGTTTTGTGTTTTCAATATAGTAATTTTTAAAATTTATACATGTCTACTTGAGGGCTATTTATGGTGTCTACTTCTTGCCATTTTTATTCTTTCCATCTAATTTGTCAATCTTTCCCTTAACTCTTAATAACATATTGATCTTAGTTATTTTAGCGTTCTTCTTGGATAACTTCCATGTCTGGGTCATTTGTTCATCTGCTTCTATTGCTCAGTTCTCACCTTGATGGATGGTCATATTTTCCTGCCTCTTTGCATGACTAGTACCTTCTGACTGTATGCCAGATCGTGCGTATAGAACAATTGTAAAAGTTTCAGTGCTATGATTTATCTGGTGAGAGGACGGTTTTCCCTCAAGAGTCTAATTGCTTTGTGCCAGTCCGAGACACAGGAAGATCTTCTTGGTTTCTGTTTTATTTATGACAATTCACTTTGGTCTATCTCTGTTTCTTGGGCATGCTTCATTGGACCTTCTGAGTGCAAGTCAGAAAGACATTTGTCTCCCTTCCTCTGAAACAGTATATGAGATCAACTTTAGGTTTGGATTATACACAACCTCAGAAAGATGTCAAGTGAACACATGTAATGGGACTCTTAGCAGTGCTTTGATTTGTAAATGAGTACAGTGCAAACAATTTCATGCTGCCCTCCAGCCCCAGCTTTATCTTTTACTTAGCTATGTAAATTTGATTCATGGATAACTGAATATCCTTGGCTTCTCTAATCATCACGTATCACACTACATCTGTGCTACCCACCTAATAACTTACTTTCTCCTTCTTTAGCAAATTACCTTTTGTCACCATGCTCTCTCAGATCACACACACACACACACACACACACACACACACACACACACACACACA
>JADRCD010122997.1:0-19309 GCA_019843815.1 Montemys delectorum
GTGTGTGTGTGTGTGTGTGTGTGTGTGTGTGTGTGTGTGTATGAATATTGTGTTTCCTCAGGCTGAACATTAAACATCCAGGACTATAATAATCTACTGTTAGCTGTTTAAGGATAGTTAATGCTTAGAAAGGTAGAAATAGAACTCAGAGGACAAGTAGTAGAGTCTTATCATGTAGTTATGGTAGACAAGGAAAAGCAATGGCAATAGACTGCATGGCTTTGGATGCCTCTGGGACCTCACTAACCAATACCTCACAGGGAGAGAACATGTGCTTAATGTGAGATTTCCATTTAGTAAGCCATATATTCAGGGAGCTACATTCTTCACTAACAAAAATACTTGTGTTTGAACTCATCTTTAAAAGATATATGTTTAAATATTTTACAAAATACTATGGTTTCATAAGAATTCCTCATATACTCTTAGCCTTGGTTAAGTTATCTGCATATTTTTTCTTCATGTCCCTGTCCCCCATACACCTATGCCAGTACCCCTATCCCCATGACCCTGTCCCCATTCCCACCTAAATCTTTAGCTCCCACTATTCTCCCCTACTTTGTTCTTATCATATATTTTCCTCATTGTACATTTATTTGAATTGTAAGTTTGTAAGTTTCGATGTAGCTTCTTCATGCATAGTTCACTTTATTTAACCCCTAGCCCTGGCCTTCATCGTCCCACTCCCCCAGTCAGTTCACCACCATTTTGAACATGTCTACCCCAGTATTCTCCTTCTCTACTTTCATTTCACATATATTCTACTAACCCCTCTTTCCTGGATGTATTCCCTCTGCCATTGGGCAGATTCTAGTTTCCTAGTTTCTTCAAGTTAGACACACAAAACAAAAGAAATCAAGTATAATTTCGTTGAAATCCCAACTTGTGTATGTCACAGTTTTTGCTTCTCTATATATCACTAAGATGTACAGCACTTAAGGAAGAAGTGAACCCTCTGAACTTCCATATTCCATATTAAGTCCAAGAGAATGTCCATATTTTGGAGATTCCAAAGCTTAAGAAGCTGGAGTAAAAAGCTGTGAATAAAATTAGCTAAAATGTATATTTATTTTAAATGTAAACCATAAGTAAAAATTAAAAGTGATATAGATAACACAATACATAGAACTATGTTATATAAAAGTCTAAATCACCAAATAATGAAAGCGATATTTAGTTAACTGAGACCTTGAATTATTGTAATATTTGTCATACACTTTGGGTGCATATACTTAATCACTGCTTCAAGTAAAAATGTAGGGCTGGAGTGATGGCTTGATAGTCCAGAGTCATCTTGCTGCTCTTTAAGAAGACACAGGTTCAGCTTAGAACACACCATTGTAGCTAACAACTATTTTAAAATTCAATTCCAGAGAATCGGACACCCTCTTGTACAGTACACATGCATCCATATAGGTAAACACTGATACACACAAAATAAAAATAAATTTCAAGCTGAAGTGCTCTGTAATTATCTAACACGATTAAAGCTTCCCCACGAGGGTTGATTACAGATTTGCCTTTTTACTCTTGGCAGTTCAGAACATTCGAGTTTTATCTTCTGGTATTCTTTTGAAAATGTGTCAGACCTTGTTCAACTTGGAGAAAGCCTGGTCAAGTTTCATCTATGAACTGTACTTCTTCGGGGTGAATTGACCTTTCTTTTATAGTGACTAATCTTCAACACACTTTGAGTTGAGAGCATTGCTTAGTCACTGGCAGCATCCTTTGATGCAATAAGAGACACAGTGGCCCTGCAGTCTTGTAGTCCAGTGCCAGGTGAGTCAGTACAGATACTGGTTTGATTATTTCTGGAAAACTTTTGTGCCAAAAGTGGCTAACAATACCTATCAATTCTGTTACAATACCTGTGCATACCATAATCCCAAAGAAGTAGGCTCTAATACCAGAGGGATAAGGTTTCTACTGAGAGCAAAGGAAAATGTGCAAAGAGAGAGGGCTTCCTTTTTCCATGTTCTATATATAGGATGCCATTATAAAGGTGGATCCTGCCACCTCAAAAGCTCTGGTTTAAAGGTGAGTCTTCCCATTTAATAATTTATTCAAGAAAAACCACTCACAGGTATAGCCAGCTGCTTAGGTTTTAGTAAATTTCAGATGCAGCCCAGTTGACAACCAAGATTATCCTGCATAACTTGTTACTTTGTTTATTCCAATAAGGAACAGAACTCACTCAGCTTCAACCACTTTAATGTTTGATTATCTAGATGCTCCCCATTTTTGTCTCAAGATTCCCACCTATTCTTTCTTCTTAAGCTCTGGATATGTAAATTATAATCAACTATGTAAGTTGTGCACATGGACACACACATACACATATTCATCCAATCTGCTGCCAGTGGATTGGAACTGCATAATATTTATTAGTCACTACAAGACACAATGGTATCTTTATTATAGTTCATTTTATTATCCGTAAATAAGGGTTACAGTGTATGAATTTAGGTTTTTAAATCAAAGTAACAGAAACATCTAGGGGTAGAAAGACAAGATTAATCTAACAAAGAAGCCATTGGTCTGCAAGTGTAAACCGGCTGCACCTAGTTTATGTCTTGGTGATATTGTGTATTCACTAATTTTTAGCCAGGGTATAAGAATGTGGCCTGATGATTGGCTTTCATTTAAAAAAATAGCACTATGCATAGACTCTTAGGTTTCCACTGGAAGTTACAGAGGTCTTACATTATCTTATGGTATATGGAAGAGTCTGAAGATGCAAGTTACATTTGAGTGCTTAACAAGAACATATATATATATATATATATATAATTATATGTATACATATACACATACACATATGCATACAATATATTATTTATATTTTTGTTAAATATATATATATATATATATCTTTATGTATATAAAAAATAAAAACAGGAAACTATCTCCAAGATTGTTGTTCTAGAATATTCCAGACAAAGAGACACTTCAAAGTCTTGCCACAAGGAGTCACTATCTTTATCTATAACACAAATTAATTTCTAAGTAGTTGCTATCTCTTTCTATCTTTCCAGGACTACCTGTCTGTAAACATTTATGAAAAGATAGTCCTGAAACATATGGACTCATAATGGCTGGATGTATAGGAATGTGACAGATTCAGAGAAGAAATCTCTCAGTGCAGAATGCTTTACAGTATAAACATCTGTTAAGCTTCTAGACCCTATCTTCTAACTCTTGTAGTAAATATTCAATGTGCTTGTGCAATCCACTTTAGAAGTTTTATTTTTTGCAATCCTTCTATAATTTTAAACTTTCTTTTTAAAAGGAATCATTTTGTCATGTTATTTCTGTATCTTTTTTTTTTTTTTTTTTTGCTATTTTTCCTTTTGATTGGATAACTTACAATTTTCTTTTTATAGTCTTGAAACTTGCAGTGTTTATTTGTTTGGGTGACATGTGGTACTTCTAAAATGATTTGGGTTTTCAGGCAATGATAGGCTGTGGATGAGTAGAAATATAAACTAAACCCGAGTTGGAGAGCTGCTGGGTAGTATGGGGTAGAAGAGCTATTCAGGCAGGTTCCACATCTCTAAATGCTAGAAAAAACATCACAGCTGAGAAATTAAACTTGCTCCTATGTGGGCTCATTACACCTGTCTTAAATTAAAAGCTGTTCTGGAATCCAATTCTCATCCTAGTTTCTGTTGCTATTCAAAGGTGAGGTAGGTGATGGGGATGGATCTTCTCCATCCCCATAGAAGGCCATAGATAAATGGAAGTCCTTGTCCTATACAATCAAGGTAGATAAAAATCATTCTGACAGTGTAATGCTATCAAATAAGTACACCTTTAATGACTCTTATAAAATATTTTGCAATTATAAAGGAAATATACATCTTTGGTTATGTTATCAAATGACTTAATGTTACAGCAGATAAAGATATGATTAATTTTTAGAAGGAATTCTTCCATACTTTTTGTGCTCTTGCAAATATGAATCTGGGTTATATGGAATACTAGATCCTTGAAGGCAGACTTCAAAATTTGTATTGTTGTATCTGTAGTCCTCAGTAAAGGTCTTAGCCTATAATTCAGTAAATACTTTTTGAATCAGTAATGTTATCAGTTCTAATAAGGACTGTCCATACTTGGACATTACTGCATTTAAAATGCATCTTATACTTTGCAGCTACTCACAACATAGATAGGAAGTGGTTTTGTTCTTCCCCAATAGACTATGGTAATTGATTATTGAGTGCACGCGTGTGTGCACGCGCGTATGTGTTTGTGTGTGTGTGTGTGTATGTGTGTGTGTGTGTTTTGATTTGTTGCTAAACAACATACAATGTTAAATTACTTTTAGTTTCATAAGACTGAGGAGATGGCTTAGAGGTCACCTGATTTTTACAAATTTCTTTAAATTCTGTGCATTAGTTTCTTTGGATTAAGATTCAACACAGCCGTTTGTTGTTTGTTTATGTCCTGAATTCACATACATAAGTCCTTATCACAACAGCTTCTGATATCGATGCTGAAACCCACATGAAGAAGGCACTTCCTTACCTAAGGTGTGGACCTTTTACTAGGTGAAGAAAGAACTGAGACAAGTGAGAAACTAAGCAAGTAGATTATAAGAAAGAGTGCCAATGGGCAGAGATGAGGATACAGGCTGAGGAAATGGGCTGGAGAGAAGGAATCAGAGTGTAGAGGCTTCAGATCATAAAGCTCAGAAACTATTACTAGTCACAACTAGAAGTGAGTGAGAAGAGGAACAACCCACCCGAGGGCCAGAGATTAACAGACAAGGGAGACAGAAAGGACACTTTATAATCAAGCTGGATGCATGAACATTATTTCTCAAACCAGAGCAAAAGGCCAAGCATAGCTTGTAGAAAGGCTGTAAGATTTTGCAAGGATGTGATTGTTGACAGACACATCTCCAAACCCAGGCTTCAGAGAGACTTCTTAAAGTATAGACTTTGTCTCCTACTACATTTCCCCTTATTTTCTACAAAGTTATGAATGCTTTGAGGGCAAGCAGTGTCTCCTTACCTTATCATTATCAACTATCATAAGGTTTACCTACCTATAATAGGAATTAATAAATATCTGCTGAATGATGAATTATGAAACAGTGTGAACTGACTACAGTCTACATGGACTAAGTTCTTGCCTTTCAAATGGTTAAATGATATGCAAAGTATATGAGCTAAGACTGATATGTGATTACTATTTATCAAGACATAATTCACTTACTCCCTGTTGTTCCTTTTTCCTCTTTTAGTCTCCCTATATATACATTAAATATGTTGAATTAGATGGTCATAAATAATGTTATGTATTGTTTTATTTAAAATACTGCTGATATGGGTAAATGTATCAGGTTTTGACCACAGAACTTTTCAGCATATCTGCACTACAGTTTCCTGACTGTGCTTTGTGTGATCCAAGTAGCAGGGCAAGATGATTTAGGAGGGATTTCCCCTATGTATAGTTATCTGGTGAAAGACAACAACAAACAGATGGCACTTGCAGTTTCAAGCTCAGCCTCCCTATGAGACTTCTGTTGGTTCAGGTATAATCATATCTGATAATGGTTACACAAGATGACAACTTTCAATAATGACTGAAGGCTATATTCTGGGGAATGGATATCCCTTATAATAAAGATGCTAGAGAACAGATATTCCTCATAATAATGAACATCAGAATGGGTTTATTTGAGGATAGCATTGTAGAGGAAACCCTGTGAAGGACTCTGAATTTCCTAACACCATATACATAATATTTTTATGGTTTTATGAGTAGCTAGTGCTTGTTCCCCCCCTTAAAAGTCAACGGAGCACCATTCACACATCCTTTGTGTGTTTATTAAACAAATAAACTTTTATCAAATAGCAACTAGAGTCGAGGGAAAGGAAAGAAATTGCGATACATAAGAGTCCTGACACTTAAGAGATAAGAATCTACCCTTGTAAGACATGGCCCAATGAATGTCCTTTCTATCTTTTTATTGGCAAGTCAGCCTCTTTTGGAAAGTGGCTACTGAGGGTACATGCTGAGGACAGGAGATTGGGATGTGATCATTCCCTGGACTATGATTTGTGTATGGCTTCCACAAATGGGAATTTAATCTAATTTTCAGGTACTAAGGAGTAAAAACTTTATTTGTCCATATCATGCAGCCCTGTGCCTTACAGTTATTAGCTTTTAATGCACAAAAATGATATTTTGGATGGCACACTTCAGTTCACAAGATGTGCAACTACAGAAGCCAAAAGAAAGCATTAGTGCATTTAGAGACTTTTCACTTCGGAGCATCGGAGCCACATCGAGGAAGTTTCTTAGACTTTTGTTCCTGTTTGGACAGACTGGCTAGGTCTTTTTTTTTTTTTTTTTTTTGGCAGCTATTGTTGCCTAAGTGCTGGATTTCAAGGACTGATTGGTATTTCTTTCTTAGTGTCAGCTGTGCTACAATCTGGGTGCCTATTAAAGGCAAATCCAATCAGGACAGGTCAATAAAACCAACATGGTAATGGGACCTACTATGCACACTACAAGATTCCCAAGTCTATTGTGAAAGATCAGAAATGGAGGCCAAGAGGAGATGAACTGCTTTTCCAGGATCTGAACTCTTATTTCTTTTAATTTTCAATCCTGAAGTCTACCAACAGTAACAAATAGTGACCATAAACCTTCACTGAATAAACGTTCTCCCTATGCCCTTTAAGATGACATCAGGCATCTGATTTGTATCATAAACTGTCTCAAGTTTGTTGTGGTATACACTATTTAATTGCTTCCAACAATGAGATAAATACTATGCTTCTGCTTTACAAATGAGAAAACTGAGACATGCAGAAGCTAATCACAAATTTACTAACTATAAATGCGAGAGTTTTCAATCTAGTTTTCTTCTAGCATCTGCAGTCTTTTTTTTTATTAGATATTTTCTTTATTTACATTTCAAATGTTCTCCCCTTTCCTGGTTTCCCCTCTGGAAAAAAAAAACTCTATTTCCTCTGCCCTCCCCCTGCTCATCAACCCACCATTTCCCACTTCCTGGCCCTGGCATTGGCATTCCCCTACACTGGGGGTTAGAGCCTTCACAGGACCAAGGGCCTCTCCTCCCATTGATGACCACCCTCTGCTACATATGCAGCTGGAGCCATGAGTCCCACCATGTGTACTCTTTGGTTGGTGGTTTAGTCCCTGGGATCTCTGGGGGTACTGGTTAGTTCATATTGTTGTTCCTCCTATGGGGCTGCAAACCACTTCAGCTCCTTGGTCCTTTCTCTAGCTCCTTCATTGGGGACCCTGTGTACAGTCCAATGGATGACTGCAAGCATCCACTTCTGTATTTGTCAGGACTGGCAAAGCTCTCAGGAGACAGCTATATCAGGTGTCTGTCAGCCAGCACTCACTGGAGTCCACAATGTCTGGGTTTGGTGATTGTATATGGGAAGGATCCCCAGGTGGGGCAGTCTTTGGATTAACCTGTGTTCTGTGTTGTGTATCTACATAGTAGTCCTCTCTGTACCCTTATTTAATAAACTTTCCCGGAACTTGATTTCAACTCAGAAGGAAATTAAATGTAGGAAGACAAGACTTAGTATCAAATAATATATAAATAGGCAAGAAGTGAGTTGAAGCCTGTAGCTGCTTGTATTCTTATGCTAATTAGGGTTAGGTTTTTCAAAAAACAAAACAAAAAGAACCAAAAACCAAAAACAAAATACTGTTTGCAGAGTCTCTCAGGGAGGACTTCAGGACCCTGTCTCCAGTTGGTTTTGATTGGTCAATAAAATTGCTGGCAGCCAATGGCCAGAGATGGGACTTTTAGGATTTCCAGGCAAAGGACAGAGGAGGAGGAAGAGGACAAAGGAAAGGCATGCCCCATGCCATGAGAAAATGAAGGAGAAAGAAGACACTCTGCTCAAGAAAATGTGGGATAGAGAGCATAGACACCATGTAGGAGGGGGGGAAAGCAGATCTAAGAGGCCTCCCCTGACTGGGTCTAGGGCAGCACAGATGGAATATAGGATAGGTAAGTAATAACTTGGGAATATGAGAGGGGTGTCATCACGTGAAGGTTAGAAAGTAACTCAGTGCTCGCTTCAGCAGCACATATACTAAAATTGGAACGATACAGAGAAGATTAGCATGGCCCCTGCGCAAGGATGGCACGCAAATTCGTGAAGTGTTCCATATTAAAAAAAAAAAAAGAAAGAAAAAAAAAGAAAGTAACCCAGCCACTGAGATTTTTAAGGCATATCAAAATATAGAGGCTGTGTGTGTGTGTGTGTGTGTGTGTGTGTGTGTGTGTGTGTGTGTGTATGCTCCAGGACCATATTGAGTAGCATTAATTAGGTACTGCTACAGAATCCTAACATCTATAAATAACAATACTATCAAACATATGAATGAATTTGTAGCAAAAAGAGGAGAAACTACAAACCAGATAATTATAATATGTAAGAGAGGAGAGTGATGCTATGCTGGTTTGAATATGCTTAGCCCAAGGAATGGCTCTATTAGGAGGTGTGGCCTGGTTGGAGTAGGTTTGGCTTTGTTGGAGGAAGAATGTCATTGTATGGTAGGGCTTTAAGACCCTAGGTACCTGGAAGAGAGTCTTCTCCTAGCTGCCTACATCAACATGTAGCTCCCTTCCCAGCACCATGTCTGCCTGCACGCTGCCATACTTCCCACCACAATGATATTGGACTAAACCTCTGAAATTGTAAGCCAGCCCCAGTTAGATACTGTTGTTTAGAAGAGTTGCCTTGATCATTGTGTTGTCTCTTCACAGCAATAAAACTCCAACTAAGACAGGTGCTAAGGGTTATGTGCTTTGTGTCCTTGTAAGATTGAAGTAGACATATTTATACTAAATCCATATCTTCTATGTGGATGTTAATATTTAAGCATATTCTAAACAAAGACGTAAACTTTAAAATACAGAATACATTATATATGTATACAAATGTGCATGCAACTAATAAAAAAGAGGCCATAAATTTAAGAGAGTGAGAGATGATATATAGGATAGTTTAGAGAAAGGAAAGGGAAGGGAGAAATGTTGTAATTACACTACAACTTCAAAAAATAAAATTTAAAAGGGCAAAATACTAAAAATACTGGAAGAAATAGAGATGAGTAGAAAAATATGTGGTCCTTTAAAAGCAGGCAGAATAGAATTAAAAGCTAGAAAAATTACAGAATTGAAAAGGATGGCATAGAAAATTAAAAACAAGATATCTACAAATTTCATCATTAATTATAATGATAAGAATTTTGATTACTTGTCTACTACCTGCATGAATATAAGTGTTCAGAAAGGCTAAAATACTTGTAAAATGTGCAAACGCTATACAATGAACAATTAATAGAATTTAGATGAAAAAGTCATTGCATCAGATTTTTCCTCTTGTTGCTATGATAACTTAATTTGGGGAAAGCAGCTTAAAGGAGAAAGGGTTTGTTTATATCACGGTTTCGAGGCATAGTCCATCATGACAAGGAGGCCACAGTTTTAGGAATTTCAGACTGCTCATGTTGGAACAGAGACAAAGACCAGAGAGCAATAAATGTATGCGTGCTAGTGTTGCTCTTTCTACTTTATACAACCCAGGATACCCTGCCCAGGAAATATTTTCAATCCCAGTTGACATATGTCTTCCATATCAGTAAATAATCACTAGTAAATAATCACTACTGTCCCTTATAGACATCATTAGAGGCTAACCTGAATCCAAACAACTTCTTATTGTGCCTAAGGTCTGCCTCCTATGTGTCAAGTTGGCAGTTGATGCTACACAACACAATAATTATTAGGAATTTGAATAAAAAGTCTTTTTAGGCACAAAAGTATTCACTATTATGACACTGCACCAAATTCACCAAAGACGATAATTCTTTTTTCCCTTTCTTTCCTTCCTTCTCTCTCTCTCTCTCTCTCTCTCTCTCTCTCTCTCTCTCTCTCTCTCTCTCTCTCTCTCTCTCTCTCTCTTTCTTTTTTCGAGACAGGGTTTCTCTGTGCAGCCCTGGCTGTCCTGGACCTTGAACTCAGAAATCTGCCTGCTCTGCCTCCCAACTGCTGGGATTAAAGGTGAGCGCCACCACTGTCCAGCTAGGATGATAATTCTTAAAACAGAATTGAAAGTTGAAACATACAAAGATGTTAGTACGTCAAATTTTTTGCTCTCTTCTCAGTGATACATAGAGGAATCAACACCAAGTAATGAACTTAAATATACTTGGATAGCACAACATTGAACTCCATCTAGTACATACATAATGACTTTTCTATCCTAAAATTGAAAAATACATGCTATTATCAAGTATGAGGAAATATCCTGGTACTTGATAATATTATCAAGTAAGGAGATATCCATTCCAAAGGCTCAGATATGAGCTCATAAAATAAATCTGTGTGAGTAACAGGAAGGTGATATTATTTTTAAAAAATCTATTGGCTCATATTAAAGTAGGAGGCAACATCTGGTGTGGAGTGGGTTATCAAATACCACTAAGTATTAAAGGATAGCAACATTATTCTAAAAAGGAATGTGATGCTGTGATCCAGAGTGAAAATTGGAATTATCCAAGTGGAACAGTAAAATGTTAAATGAAGAATAAAAGGAAATAGTATTTTTTCAGCTATCTAACTGCTCAGGTGTTCTTTGCAGAAGGTTTATATTACTATCACCCTATGGCTTCCTGCACACCTGTTTGTGTGAGGCTTGGGAGGCAGATTCATTAGGGCAAAGTATAAAAGCTGGGTAGCATTACATTCTCTGACATGCTATTGAACTGGGGATTTTCTGTGCTATTCTTAAAACTTTAGTTACACTCAGCAGTTCAATGAAAATTGATAAGTCTCTACTTCACTGTTTATCCCTGCCAAAGGAAATGCTCTACTTGTGAAAATATTTGCAAAGAACTCCAGGCTAACATATTTCAATCTCTCCTTGAAATAGGATGGTAATTACCTGGCTTTCTGAGCCACTGGCTGTAAAAGAAAATCAATGTAGATTATATTTGGGGCTAGTAAGAACTTACTCCTACAGTCATTTCAAGTATATTGCTTTTTATTTATTCAATATGTTTTTTCAGCCCATGGAGCATTGCACAGCCATAATCAGATCACCAGAAGTCATAAGAAGAATTATTCAGGAGACAACGCAATAGTCTGTAGAGTGCTTCGTTCTAAGAAATTTCCACTTTCAATCATACTTTTAATACCTTCAAAGCTTTCACATTCATACCAAATTTAATAATGTATCTTTCAAAATGTGAATGGTGTGTGCAGTTTAAGAACACACACATACATGCATGCATGCACACACACACAGACACACACACACACACACACACACACACAAAGGTTTGAAGTCTCACTGTCTAGAATGGAAGAAGTGGTTAAATATAAAAGAGCAAAGCAGTTATTAAGGATAACCCAAAATTGAGCCAAGAGCTAGGTTCTGAAAATATGGTTTTCTCCACATTAGATTGCACAGTTGAGGATTTAAAAAGATATCTCAATCAAAAATCCCCTTTCACTCAGCAATGTGTAATTGTAAATTATCAAGGAAAATCAGCTAATTTGTCCCCAAGTGAAACAAACTAAACATTCTGTCATTCCATTATCTAGGTAAATATTTCCACCAGTGTTTTTAATATGTTCATTTCTACAATTTTAGATTCTGTGAAAAGAAAATGAAGCCCTCAAATTAACATACTCCACTCAACTGATCCAAGTCTAATCTGTTTTCCTTATACACATTAGTAAAATAAATTCTGTGCCACTAAGAAACAACTGATGCCCCCCTGGAGAAAGCCCCTCACCAAGATATCAGCTCAGTATTCTGAAGAAGTGTTTCCCCTAGATTTTGGCCTATGGATACCTTTTTTCCCTTACTTTTTGGCAGGCCAATGTTGTTTAGACAAATAGGACCAGTAGGATATGGATAATTTAACTTTTATAGCCCCAAATACCTAATGGAAATAACTTAGAAAAGGAAAGACTTACTTTAACTCATGGATTTTTATAGCCTTGTGCTTTACCAGAACATTATGGTAGTGAAAGCACATGGAAGAGAATGATTTTTAAACTCATAAAAATGAGGAACTAGAGTAAGAAGGGAGGCATGAGCAGATATAGCTTTATGTAACCTACTTAAGGATCCAGCTAGGTCCATCACCTTAAAAAAGAGAGTCACCAGCTAGCACACAGGATGAAGAAGCTTATAAACATTTCATGGTACAAAATTTTCTCTAAGAAATTCTGTAAATATTTGTAGCATTATCCAATATTCTAAGCCTAGGGTCTCACAATCAAAGAGTAAATTATACATTGCTAAGAAATTAAAGCAAAGAACAACATTTCCATTCTAAAGTTTAAGAAATGAGGCTTCAACAGAGGAATGGATACAGAAAGTGTGGTACATCTACACAATGGAGTACTACTCAGTTATTAAAAACAATGAATTTATGAAATTCTTAGGAAAATGGATGGATCTGGAGAGTATCATCCTGAGTGAGGTAACCCAATCACAAAAGAACACACATGGTATGCATTGTCTGATAAGTGGTTATTAGCCCAGAAGTTTGGAATACAGGAAGAACGACACACAAACCACAAGAAACCTGAGAAGGAAGACTAAAAGGTGGACATTTCATTCCTTCTTAAAAAGGGGAACCAAACACACACAGAAGGAGTGGCAGAGATTAACTATGGAGCAGAAACTGAAGGAAGGACAAGCATATAGCTATCTCCTGAGAAGCTCTGACAATACCTGACTAATACAGATGTAGAGGCTCACAGTCATTCACTGAACTGAGTACACGGTCCCCAGTGAAGGAGTTAGAGAAAGGTTCTATGGAGCTGAAGGGTTTGCAGCCCCTTAGGATGAACAACAATTACTAACTAGTACCCTCAGAGCTCCCAGGGACCCAACCCACCAAGCAAGGACTATACAGGATGGGACTGAATGTTCTGGCAGCATGTGTATAGTAGAGGATTGCAAATTCGATCATCAATAGGAGGAAAGGACCTCGGCCTTGTGAAGGTTTTGTGCCCCAGTGTAGGGGAATGCCAGGGCCAATAAGTGGGAGAGGGTGGGGTGGCAGGCATGGGGAGGGGGGAGGCAAAAGGGGTTTGTTCTTGTTGTTTTTGTTTGTTTGTTTGTTTTTTGGAGGGGAACCTAGGAAAGGAAAAATTTACATGTAAATAAAGAAAATATCTAATAAAAAATTGCTCAAATTCCTTCTACGAACCAGTCTAAGAGTCTTAAGAACCATGTAGTGAGGCTTATTCAACGTGGTGATCCAACTTTATGGTTCTGATTTTCTTTGCTAGGTATAGTTTAGAGCTGCTGTGTCCCAATACCTGAGAGAAACAACTTATCGGAGAAAGGATACCTTGTAGACCATGGTTTCAAAGGCTTAGTTTATGCAGCTTTACCCTACGTGCTTAGATGGACCATGATGGTGGTGGGAACATGTAGAAAAGGTGATTGCTCATCACCTGATAGACAAGAAGCAAATAGAGAGGAAAGAAGGAAGCAGAAACCTGGGATTACCTGTAAGATACACGCCTAGCAGCCTTTCTCTATATGAATCCACTTTCCAAAGTTTCCAGCA
This sequence comes from Montemys delectorum, assembly GCA_019843815.1. Lineage (NCBI taxonomy): Eukaryota > Metazoa > Chordata > Mammalia > Rodentia > Muridae > Montemys > Montemys delectorum. The sequence goes on from JADRCD010122997.1 coordinate 13,609, forward strand.
GTCCAAACCAGTGATATCAACAAGTGATTACCATGAATGGAAACCATGCACTTAAGGGAACAGTTCATACTTAAATGATAACATATAAATTGATATAGGTATGTATGTAGGAAGGAAGAGAAAAAGGAGAGAGAGAGAGAGAGAGAGAGAGAGAGAGAGAGAGAGAGAGAGAGGCAGGCAGGCAGAAACAGATAAAAGAGGCAGAGATAAAGAAAGAGAGAGAGAATAATGTGGGTGGGTATATACACTATTTGATACAAGGTAAAATATCTTATTACAGAACTATAAAAGCTGATTACATCATTCAATCTGAGTCTTGATAATCAGGAGCTTATGTCTGGAGGTCAAGGAAAGATGGATGTCTCAGTTAAAGAAGAGAGTAAAAGTCCACTTCTCTTCTCTTCTATTTTTGGACCAGCTCTCATCCTCAATGATGGATCATGTTAACTCAGTCCCACTGACTGAAATGCTAATGTCTTCCATGAACATCATCATAGATACTCATAATAATGTTTTACTAGTTATCTGAGTAATTTTAACCCAGTCAACTAAGTATACAACGTTCACCAATATGATATGCATTGTTCTAAAACATGGGTTTTGATATTTCTGATTATTGCTTTGGGTATCTTAAGTTCAATCCCATGAAATTTAGCAAAGACTTTTTCCTTCCAAAGGAAGATAGTGTTGAGAATTCAAAGGGCAATATTAGTCCTATAATCTAAAAGGTATAACCACTTTGGTTGTTTTTGATGTGTCCATAAGTAGGGATCATTGATCAGAGTCATATAAAATATTTCACCTGTGATTGGGACATCGGTGACATTACATACAGACATCAATACATTACAGACAATGTGCACCAACTATAAACATGTCCACTGCATATGCTGTGTGGAGGATGAGTTTGGTGAGGCAGGTCATATTGCCAGAAACATAACATAGTCTTCCTTCTCATATTGAGTCTGTAAGCAATCCCTGTCAATAAAGAATCCAGGTTGTACCCTGGCCACAGTTCTCCTTTTTAAAGTATATTTATGTGTCTCAAAGTTTGCCAGGACTATGCCTTGCCCACTTGTACTTTATCCCAAAAGGAAAATACTAATGGAAAGATGGGAGAGTCAAACTGTAGTTAATCTTATGTGGTCTAGCACACACAAATGAATCAAATTAAATACTTAAAGACATAGGGTTCAGACAAGGAAAAAGTATGTGACTAGGCCATGTCAGGAAGGGAATTTGGATGATCTTAAAACAGGATCAGTATGTTAACTCCTCTCTCTGTAATACCTGCTGACAGGCTTGGAGTTGCCAAGTTATAAGACAAGCTCCTCAGAAATATGAAAAAAAATGAATAACCACTTATTCTTTCTGATGCAGCTCAAAGTGTCAAGTACATATTATATAGTTGATAGACACTTAATAAGTTAAATAGAGGCCATCACAGTCATATTAATTACACAATGAAGAGGGTAAATCTGGTATGTGCCATCTTGAGTGATGTAAGGGAAGGGAGCAGAGTAGAGACAGCAGAGCAGTCTGATTAATTGATTCCTTCTCTGCATCATGGGAGGGCTGTCAGTTACACCTGCCTGAGCTCCTTGTCAAACTCTGCATGGTTAAGAAGACTGCTGTAGTTAGCAAGATCTGTACTGGCTAGGTCGATGCCAATCCAGCCTATTTTTCTCTTTGATTCTTTGAATCAGACCATCCTAGCCACAAACAATGCAGGAGCTAAAATATTTGAGCATCCTCAGTATGAAATTGTATGATCAATAAAGGAATAAGGAAAGTGATTTACAGTATCTCTGAGAGAAGGAGCAACCATGCTGTAATGGCAGGTCTAAGCCAGAAACCCAAATAAGACAGATACCGCATCTGCTTCAGTCACTATTCTAAAACCTGCCAGACTGGATAAAGTGTTTTACAAAAGAAGTCCCATGGGAGGTTTTTGAATGTACATGTTAAAAATTAAATAAATGTTCAATTTCTCATTGGATAATTAAATGATGGATTAATACAGAAATTACAATCTTTTCCTCTCACAATACTATACACGAAAGGGAAAAGTGTTTGCCAAACATAACTATTTGGCACATGGGAGCTCCAAGTTATATCTGCCATGTGAGTTTTATATCTTCTAACACTTTAACAGTTGATACCTCAGAATATAACCTAAGTGATTAGAAACACTAGTAAAGATCAACAAATATACTTTGGAATTTATCACCTTTAGGATCCTGTTTCCTGCCATTGGATTCCTTCTACTACCTAAACTGCCTGGTTGGACCTCAGTAGGGGAGGGTGTGCCAAGTCCCTCTGGGACCAGATGTCCAAGGGTAGGGTGAAACCCAAGGAGGGATCTTGATCTCTAAGGAGAAGGAGAAGGGAAGAGGCAATTGGGGAAGGGGTTTGTAAGGGTGGGACCAGAAAGAGAGGAGGGGAGCTGTGATCTGGATGTAAAGTTGTGGTGGTTTGAACATGCTTGGCCCAGGGAGTGACACTATTAAGAGGAGCAGCCTTATTAGAGTAGGTGTGAACTTGTGGGAGGAAAGGTGTGATGGCCTTGAGACCCTTTTTTTCTAGCTGCATGGAAAAGCATCTTTTCCCACCTGCCTTCAGATGTAGATGTAAAACTCCTAGCTCCTTCTCCAGCACCATGTCTGCCTGGATACTGCCCTGCTTTCTGTCATGATGGTAATGGACTGAACCTCTGAAACTATAAACCAGCACCAATTAAATGTTGTCTCTTATAAGAGTTGACTTGGCCAGGGTGTTTCTTCTTGGCAATGGAAAAATTAACCAAGACAAAAATGAATTTAAAAAATAAATTATTAGGGGAAAAAGAAACATCTCTAAATGAAAATGAAGGGAAACAGGCTGCTATGAACATAGTGGAACATGTGCCCCTGTATCATGGTTGGCTATCTTTTGGGTTTATGCCCAAGAGTGGTATAGGTGGATCTTCAAGTAGATCTATTTCCAATTTTCTGAGGAATCTCCAGATTGATTCCCAGAATGGTTGTACCAGGTTGAAGCAGAAAACAACCCAGATGTCCCGCAACAGAAGAATGGATACAGAAAATGTGGTTCTTTTACACAATGGAATACTACTCAGCTATTAAGACCAAGGACATCCTGAGTTTCTTAGGCTAATAGATGGAACTAAAAAAATACCTTCCTGAATGAGGTAACTCAGACCCAAAAAGACATGCATGGTATGTATTCATTAGTAAGTGGATATTAGCCAAAAAAAAAATTACTGGAAACCCAGGATACAATCCATAGAACTCAAAAAGTTTAAGAAGCTGAAGGGCTCAAGTGAGGATGCTTCAATCCCACTTGGGAGGACAAGAAAGCAAATAACAGGAGGGGGAAGGGAGGGTCATGGGTGGGAAAGAAGACAGAGAGGGAAAGAAAGGAACATGATCAGGTATTATATGGGGAAAAAAATGACTGAAGCCCTGAGAGCCAACAGAAAAAAATTGAAACAGACAACCTCTGGAGGTAGGAGGTTGGGGGAACCCTCCAGAGTGTACCAAAGACCTGGGAGGTGAGAGACTCTCAGGACCCAAAGGGGGGAGACCTGAAATGAAATGCCCTACAGTAGGGAGAAGGAACTTGTAGAAGCCACCTCTAGCAGAAAGACAGGGCATGGGATGAGGGATGGGGTTGCCATCCCTCAGTAAAAAACTCTGACCCATAATTGTTCCTGTCTGAACGAACTACAGGGACAAAAATGGAGAAGAGCCTGAGGATGAGGAGATCCAGCAACAGGCACAAAGTGTGATCCAGCTCAAGGAGAGGCCAGAATGCCTGACACTATTACTGAGGCTACAGAGTCCTCCCAAAAAGGGACGTATTATGCCTGCCCTCTGAGAGACCCAACAAGCACCTGAAAGAGTCAGAGGCAGATATTTACACCCAACCAATGGACAGAAGCTGCTGACCCCTGTGTCTGAATTAGGGAAAAGCTGGAAGAAGCTGAGGAGGAGGGTGACCCTGTAGAAAGACCAGCAGTCTCAATTAATCTGGACCCCTGAGATATCTCAGACACTGGACCACCAACCAGGCAGCATACACCAGCTGATATGAGGCCCCCAACACTTACACAGCAGATAACTGCTTGGTCTGGGTTCAGTCAGAGAAGAAACACTTAACCCTCAAGAGTCTGAAGGCCCCAGGGAGTGAGGAGGTCTGGTGGGGTGGGGGAGATATCTTCGTGGAGATGTGTTGTATGTGTGGGATGTGGAACAGTCAGAGGGTGGACTTGGCGGGGGATAAAATCTGGAGTGTGAAAAAAAAAAGGTTAAATAAAATTAAAAAAAGAAAAGCCAGAAGGCTTGCTTGTAGGAGAATAGGTATCTCACCACTGAGAGTCTTTGGTATAGTTCCCTCATTTATTCCTTATTTGGATGAGGTCAGAAGGTTTTTACTATGTTGGCAAAATATAATTTTCTTTGTTTCTATAATATCACACTTTTGGTTTCTCTCAATGGAAACTTTCCACTCATGATTCACTCAATTGGTGTTCTCCAATCCCTCAGTATAAAATATTAGAGGTTGTATACATGGAAGCATATCTATATGCAGAGGAATAGGGGGCTTTTAGGGGCCAGAGGCAGGCAACCATGTGAGAGGCCCTGGGCCTGCCCTTCACTGCATGGGTCCCCTGCTTTCTGCACTGCAATGGATTCATTCTACAGGTGATTAGTGAACTAGTGAGTTGTTTCTAAGTAAAGCTCCATTAGATCAATGGAAAGAGAAATATGCAAACAGAAAGTAGGCACAGTGGTACATCCCTGCAATTTCAACATGTGTGTGGTAGAAGCGATGATTAATTGCTTAATTGTATCAGTTCTAGGCTACACTGAAATATAGATGGACACACACACACGTGTACACACACAGAGAGAGACAGAGAGACAGAGAAACAGAAAAAGCCAGAGACAAACAGAAACAGAGACACAGACACATGCAAAGGGAGACATACAAAAAGACAGAGAGACAGAGACAGATATTAAAAGACTCATTAAATGAAAGTGAAGAAAGTAAATTGGGACAAATAATTTCACATTGATAACTGCAGACATCTATTGTGGTGTGATGAATTTTATGTGTTAATGGTGGCCTTCAAGGAAAAAATTTCCAGAGATTTGCTTGGGGTTTTGTTGGAAAAAAAAGATCATCATTTTCACTAGTGTGAGAATTACAAGGTGGATGGTCTGGAAATTCCACTGGAGGATAGTTAAGATGAGCTGTGTTTGAGGTTAGAATGAAGAGGGGGAGGGAACTGGCTGGAAGGCAGATGTGAGATGACCAGAGTCTGCAGCTTATCTGCATAATTTAGATATTAGCTGTGCAGACACACTGGGCACAGTGTTAGACAGTAAATGTCTAAACAATGTTGTTTTAATTCATAGTAAATAAGTGGTTACTATCACAACATCATCACTACCAGCAGCATTATAAACCCAATGGCACACTTCTTTTTCTTTAGTTTATATCATCATCATCATCATCATCATCATCATCATCATCATCATATTACCATTGTCATCATCATTGGTGTGTGTATGTCTGTGTGTGCATACACATGTGTATGCCTTTGTGTAAGGGAGAGAGAGAGAGAGAGAGAGAGAGAGAGAGAGAGAGAGAGAGAGAGAGAGAGAGAGAGAGAGAGAGAGAGAGAGGGGAGGAA
>JADRCD010123002.1:0-14329 GCA_019843815.1 Montemys delectorum
CCAGAGGACCCAGCCATATCACTCCTGGGCATATACCCACAAGATGCTCCATCATGTAATAAGAACACATGCTCCACCATGTTCATAGCAGCCTTATTTATAATAGCCAGAAACTGGAAACAACCCAGATGTCCCTCAACAGAGGAATGGATACAGAAACTGTGGCACATCTACACAATGGAGTACTACTCAGCTATTAAAAACAATGAATTTATGAAATTCTTAGGGAAATGGATGGATCTGGAGAGTATCATCCTGAGTGAGGTAACCCAATCACAAAAGATCACACATGGTATGCATTCTTTGATAAGTGGTTATTAGCCCAGAAGTTTGGAATACAGGAAGAACAACCCACAAACCACAAGAAACTTAAGAAGAAGGAAGACCAAAAGGTGGACATTTCATTCCTTCTTAAAAAGGGGAATCAAACACCCACAGAAGGAGTGGCAGAGATTAACTATGGAGCAGAGACTGAAGGAAGGACAAGCATATAGCTATCTCCTAAGAGGCTCTGACAATACCTGACTAATACAGGTGTAGAGGCTCACAGCCATTCATTGAACTGAGTACATGGTCCCCAATGAAGGAGTTAGAGAAAGGCTCTATGGAGCTGAAGGGTTTGCAGCCCCTTAGGACAAACAACAATTACTAACTAGTACCCTCAGAGCTCCCAGGGACCCAACCACCAATCAAGGACTATACAGGGTGGGATTGAATGTACTGGCAGCAGGTGTATAGTAGAGGATTGCAAATTCGATCATCAATAGGAGTAAAGGACCTCCGCCTTGTGAAGGTTTTGTGCCTCTGTGTAGGGGAATGCCAGAGCCAATAAGTGGGAGAGGGTGGGGTGACAGGCAGGGGGAAGGGGGAGGCACAAGGGGTTTGTTCTCGCTTTTGTTTGTTTGTTTGTTTGTTTGTTTGTTTTGGAGGGGAACCTGGGAAAGGGAAAATGTACATGTAAATAAAGAAAATGCCTAATTAAAAAAAAAAAAAAAGAAAATAACTTGGGTTCTTTCTATAAGTGTCCTAAAAAGGTTTGAGAACACAATAAATAGCAATATATATCTTATTTATGTCTTCTTCTTAGAAAAATCACTCAATAGTTTCTCTTGTTTTAGCTAGTCAGTGTTTTGTGTGTGTGTGTGTGTGTGTGTATGTGTGTGTGTGTGTTGTTGTTGTTGTTTTATTGAAATGTCGCATTATGAGTATATGAAACTACCTGATGACAGAGACAGGATTATCAGAAATTATATGCCAGCAACCATATTATTCTATTTTTAATTCTTTCTAGCTTTTTTGCTTACCTCACTTTCAGAGACTACAAGAAAAACAGGGAAGTTTCTTAGTTACTGATTTACTGCTGTGATAAGATACAATGATCAATGCAGTTTATAGAAGGAATATGTTTGTGGTTTACAGTTTCAGAGGGTATGACCCTCTGACCATCATGGTATGAAACATGGGAACAGGTAAGACATCATGGTGCTAATGTGGTAGCTATGAGCTTGTATCTTAATCCACAAGCACAACACAGAGTTAACTTAAGGGCTGTCTCCCTAGCACACCTCTTCCAACAAGACCACAGCTCCCAATTTTATCAACTTTAACCTAAATATTCAAGTAAATGAGCCTATGTGGCCCATGCCAATTCTATACAATGTAAAAGTCTCTTCTGAGATCCAAGGAATTTTCTTAATCACAACCCCTGAAAAATCAGCCAATTATATATTTCCAACATAAATTATTACAGAATATACATTATTGTTCTATAAGGGAGAAAAGGGTTCTTTGTGAAGAAATACTGTCCAAAGGAAGACTAAACCTTTAAAGACAAACTCCAAATCCTTTAACTCCGTGTCTGATGTCAAAGGACTTAGATGGCACCACTATTCTGGCTTTGTTGTTTTAAACACATTTCTCTCTCAGGCATGGTTCCACTTCCTGCCTATAATTCTCTTCGGCAGATATCCCAAGGTCCTGGTATCTGTAACATCTTGAGGTCTCCCCCCACCCCTTAATCTCTGCTTCCCTGTCACAACTCCACACAATGACATCTGAGGGCTTCCAGGCAGAGATGATCTGCCACATCCTTGACCTTCACATTTCTACTTCACCACAGCAGATGATTTCACAGCCCCTTTAATCTTATATTCTTTATAACTGTAAAGCAAGGCTGATGCTACCAAGTTCAGCTACCTGCTTAAGATAGATCCGGCCCACTTTTTCAAGTCACATTTGCAAAATCCTTGATACATAAATTACTCAGACCTTTTTCTTTCACAAACTGCAGGAATACCTGGGTGGAGTATTGCCCTAAGGTTCTAGTTTCTTCAGCTCAAGCTTTGGCTCCAAGATTAAATTTCCTGGTTCTCCCTTAGTCCTCAAACTTTAAATTTTGTGCATTTTTCTGCAGCTTGATATTTTTCATTATAGGCATGCATAAGAGTGATTACTAAAAACCACACAATAGAGTCAATACTAGGCTGCCTTTTTTATTTTTTTATTTTGCAAAAGGAAAATTATTTTATTATTGCATTGTGGAATTTGGACCACAGGTAGTCCATCTATTTCCACATGACTTGCTATTGAGTAGGAGACAGCCCATTTACTGTAGATTATATTATCTTTCTACAAGCAACAATTCAAGCATTAATTTAAGCTTTTATATTAATTATTTGTTTACATTTCAAATGTTGTCTCCCTTCCTGGTCTTCCCTCTTAAAACTCTTCATCTCATCCCCCTTCCCTTTGTCTCTAAGAGGGTGCTCCCTCACTCACTTACCCACCCACTCCTGCCTCACCCCTCTAGCATACCCCTTCACTGGGGCAACAAGCAGGACCAAGTACCTCCCCTGCTGTTGATGACAGATAAAACAATTCTCTGGTATATATGCAACTGGAGCCATGGACTGACTCATGTATACTCTTTGGTTGGTGGTTTACTCCCTGGGAGCTTAGAGGGCTCCAGTTAGTTGATACTGTTATTCTTCCTATGGGCTTACAATCCCCTTCAGTTCCTTAAGTCCTTCCCTAACTCTTCCATTGGGGTCCTTGGGCTTAGTCCAATATTTGACTGTGAGTATCTGCATCTGTCATAGTCAGGTCCTCTGAGAGGATAGCTTTACCAGGTTCCTGTCTGAAGCACTTCGTGGTATCAGCAATAGTGTCAGGGTTTGATGTCTGCAGATGGGATGGATCCAAAGGTCAGACAGTCACTGGATGGCCTCTCCTTCAGTCTCTACTCCATTTTTTTGTACCTGTTTGTTTCCATTAGACAGGAACAATTCTGGATTAAAGAATTTGAGATGGGCAGATGGCCCCATGCCTCAACTGGAGGCCATGTCTATCTACTGGAGGTGGTCTCTTCAAGTTCTTTCTCACCTTTGTTGGGTATTTCAGCTAAAGTCATCCCCACTGGGTCCTGAGACCTCTCACTTCTCTAGTCTCTGGGACTTTCTAATACCTACCTCCACCACTCTGGTTCCCTATCCTCTATTGCTACACACCTCCAGTCACTTTCCTGAACCTCTGTACTTCTGTTTTCTCCCACACCTGATGATGTCTTCTCTTTTACCCTTTCCCTCTTCTCTCCCACCCAAAACCCTCTGTCTGCCTCCCATGATTATTTTGTTCCCCCTTTTAATTAGAACTGAAGCACCCATACTTTGGCCTTTATTCTTGTTAAGCACCATATGGTCTGTGAGTTATATTGTGGGTATTCTGAGATTTGGAGGTAATATTCACTTATCAATGCGGACATACCATGTATGTCCTTTTAGGTCTGGGTTATCCCAGTCATAATGACATTTTCTAGTTCATCATAAGAAGAGATGAGGTAGAGGACAGTTTGGTACTTTTTAGAGGTTTACTTCAGTCACAAATGACATGGAGAATTTGCTCTTTAATTAAAAGTCATGGAAAATGATTGGGTACTGAGGAACACTCTCAGAAGTGAAGATTTTCCATGTATACCTTGAGAGCTGTAGTAGAATAAAATGTCATATTATCAAATTACTCTTGCTTGTTTGCATAGGATACAGGGTAACAATTGAATCATTTGGCTTTTTAGCCCTAAGTTGGAGAAGAATTCAAAAGAGGCGGCTGAAAAAAAAGTTAAGTAATTAAAAATAAACCACCCAGAAGAGATAAAAAGAAATATCATAGGCTATGGAGAAATTTTCTTTGAGAACAATCAAGTAAATGATCAATTTTCGAAGACCAAGGAGAAGATGGGGCTTCCTCCTAGTTAGAGGGGAATATTACTGAAAAGTTACTGTGAAGACTTGGTGGCAAATTTCCCTGGCATTTCTAGGGCTCATTACAAGGGTGCATATTCATGGAGGGGAATAGCCTGGATCCCCAGTTTCCCACAGCTACAGTGAGTAGTCACTGCTTCACTGATTCCAACTTGTCTCTGAGATAACAAATTATGAAGCTTGGTAACCTCAAGAAGTACCTACAGTATTAAAATAAGAAAAAAATAGGTTGCATATCTTTTTCTTGGCCATCCTCATATGGTTTTTATGGGGCTTATGGTTTTTAAAGTGCTCAAATGTAAACAAAGAAAAAGATCCACTTACAAGTTTGTTAGGGGAGTAAGTGAACTGTGCATCTGCATTCTACAATGGCAATGAAGTCACACACTTAACAGCAGCTATTATTTTGGTATTATTACCTAGCATACGTTGTAAATTTTTTCAATAAGCCATTATACTAGTCAGGAAAAACCTAGATTAAGTTCATACATGGGGCTGATAAATTGTTCTATCTTCCTACCAGCAGAGTTCTTCTGTTTGTGACTAACTTCATGAAATTCTATTAATTCAGGTTATGGACCAGTCTTTGAATCTCTGAATATAGGTCTGCCTCATCTTAAATAAAATTTTGGGGAGAGATTGTAGTCATTCTAGGAATAATTAAAAGGCAAGACCTTGTGTCTAGTAAAGTGGTTCTAACAACACCATTAACCCCCAAAACCACCTTGCATCAATCAAGATCAAATGTTCCCTGGACTGCTGGACAGATACTGAGACTCTTTCAATTATTTTTGGAATGTGTACTCTGTATCTTTTACATTGCTCTCTTCAGAATATAAATAGGGAGGCTTTGTTTTCCATAACACAGAAAGTGATTTACACAAATCATGAATCAGAAAACTTAGTTCATTATGCACTTTGCTTCAGTTATGAAATGCATAGTAAAGGTTTCTGTTACTATAGTTAAGTAATATCAATATGAATAGAATAACTGTAGATTTAGATATTCAAAATGTAATTTGATCAAGATACTTTGGAGTATATAGGGCTATCCACATTAACACCTGCATAGATTATTTAATGCTATATGTGGTAAAATAAGCACTCATTCAGGTTTAGGCAGTGTTGTGTTGCATTTTGTCACACTGATATTGAGGTATTGTTTGTCTTCCCTAACTCCACTTAAGAGACTTAACATTGGAAGTTTGAAACTGAAGGCCCTGTATTTATGTTATGGAAATAAAGAAATTAGGCGAATCAAGTTCTCTATGATAGAATTCTACATATCCTGTAAACATTCTTTTACGTTGGTTTAATTAGAAGTTGCAAAGGTTTGTTTTGTGTGTAGGTTAAACTCAAAAGTTCAGCAAAGTGGCAAAAAATAAATCTTGACAGAACTAGGAAAAATACTGTAACTAAAAATGCAGGTAAATTGAACCAGCTGATAAAATGTTTACTTTGCTCCATGTTTGCTTTATATCTCCAGGCACAGAGATACACAATTCAGGTGTTCAGATTTTTCTGTGAAATGTAAAGCTGCAATTATTTTATATACATAGGGAATGAGTGAGGTCATTTTTTTCATTTTGATTTATATTCAAGATTGTTAATTATTATTATAGGCTATTCATTATTATTGATAATTAATTCTGTCTCCTAAATAGAGCATGGGTTTAGAACTGCAACTCATTACAAAACAATCTTAAGCCAGAAGTCAGTCCATTTCCTGTATAATTACTTGAAAGTGGACGTATTCAAGGATATTAATGTATTTTAAAATTCTATTAGAATACTCCTGTTAGATCTTTTTCTTATAAATAGTGAATGCACTGGATTTTTTCCTTCCAATGACAGAAAAAGAAAAAATAAGAATCTTAACTGCAAAACTTAAATCTGTTCTGTATCTTTGTCATCTCAGAAAAAGTGAGAAAAACATAATATGATTGATGAATGTCTGAATTGCAATCAGCATTTTTACTGATGGGATTTCTCTCACACCATCCATGGTAGAAGTTTTGAGTCTTGAAGAGAAATAAATCGAGAGGAAGGACAGTGAATGACTTGAGAAGTTTCTTTAAAAGCAAGAATCTATCTCTAGTAGATAGATAGGTCCTCAAGAGGGGGAGTGGTGTTACCAACCCACAGTCAAAATTTATGACCCAGAAGGGTTACTGTCAAAAAGGACTGCAGGGACAAAAATGGAGAAAAGACTATGGGAAAAGCAGTGCAGTGACTGGCCCAACTGGGGATCCATCTCATGGGGAGACATCAAGGCCTGACACTGTCACTGATGCATGGTGTAGTTACAGACAAGAGCCTAGCATGGCTGCCCTCTGAGAGGCTCAGTCAGCAGCTGACTGAGAAAGATGTAGATTCTTACACTCAACCATTGGACTGTAGTCAGGGACCCCTAGGGTTGAATTAGAGGGAAGGATGGAAGAAGCAGAAGAGGATGACCTCATAGGAACACCAGCAGTCTTAACTAACCTGGAACTCCGGAAGCCAGATACTGAGCATCCATCCAGACAGCATACATGAGCTGGTCCATGACACACCCCACACCCCCCATCCCCACACACATATGTGTGTATGTGTGTGTGTGTGTGTGTGTGTGTGTGTGTGTGTGTGTGTATGTGTCGAAGAAGAGTGCCTGTTCTGGCCTCAGTGGAAGAAGAGGCACTTAATCCTCAAGATACCTGAGGCTTCAGGGACAGAGGAGGCCTGGAGGTGCTGGAGAATCCTCTTGGATACAGGGGTGAGGAGGAATGGGATAAGAAACTGTGGGAGGGAGGACCAAGGTGGGGGGTAATGGCTGGATTGCAAATATAATAATAATAATAATAATAATAATAATAATAATAATAATAATAATAAATAATAATAATAAATAAACTAAAAAGAGAAAATGCCCTGAAAAATGCAGTAGATACCATTAGGATATTCAAAAATCCAAGTGTACCGAACTGTGAAAAGATGCTAAATCTCAGAAGCAAGTATATAGCAATCTGTCAATAATAATAATAATGGAAATATAGGGTCTGAAAAGATGGCCCAGTGGGTAATGCACTTACCAGGCAAGTAAGAGGACCCAGACTCAGATCTCCAGCATTCAGATAAGTAAATGTTGTTGAGTGAGGGTGATAAGCTCACCTCTCTTCCAATTTCTCTGCAGTTGGAGACAGGCTATCTCTGGAGCAGTATGGGTAGCTAGACTAGATGATTTAGTAAACTTTGGATATAAGTGACAGATCTTATCTTAATATATAAGTGAGAGCTATTGAAGAAGATATTCAATATAAACCTCTAGCATTCACACACACAGACACACATACAAACACACATGTACCCCCCCAAAATATACGCACAGACAAAAGATAAAAATAAACAAAAATTAAAGAATTAAGACATGCATATATTGTTATTTATTTTGTATACTCCATAAACTTACTTACTAAAATAAATTAATATTTAATATGGATATTTTTGTAAGGCTTAGGCATTTTCATCCATCCTTTCCTTTATCCATTAATCATTCTATTTCATGAAAAATTAATAATGAGTAAATTAACTTATGTTTTGGTCATCTAAAATTACTGCAGCAGTCTCTGATGCAAAATTTCTTTAAAGCATATAAATAATGGTAATGCAGCTCACAAGTAATCCAGCTAATGGAGTAGAATATAATCCCTTTTTATATGAACACCAAGGAGATAGAAATATTAGGGGAATAAAAAATGAATATATATATATATATATTTGAACATCTGCCATATACCAGCTGTTGCTCAAACTGGTTTTCTATAGATGGTTGCTCTTTGCTTTTTCAATTAAACATTAGAAGTTATCATTTCTGCATCACAGGTTAAAGAAACCATCAGTTAGTTATTGTTTTTAATTTCCTCTTATATTTTGAGGCCCCAGAACTCAGTTCAAGAGAATCTAGTCTTATTTGACAATAAGATCTTTAAAGATTCAAAAATTTGAAGTTAGGTTACTAATATATGTTGTAATTCAGTGACTGGTATCATAAAGGGTAAAAATTTGGAGAATGCCAGGAACATTTGAAAACCCATTTCATAAATACACAAATACATAAAACTATTTTAAGGATAAGCTGTTTTGAGAACATAGAGTTAAGTTATTTACCCCAGCTAAAAACATAATGTGAACATTTTGAAGTGTGGCAATATAATCAAGTAAAGACCAAAACAGAACTAGAATGTTATACAGAAAAATACATGAGACAATATTGGTGATTCTGAAGGCTTAGTTCCCAAGCACTGCAGTAAGCAGTGTTTCACAGTAAGTCTAGTCACAGAGTTTTTTCTTTTGTTTCCATGCTCATACAAATTTGGTTGTTACTCTGTGCTGTCATCCAACAAGTGTACAATAACACATCTGTGCAAGTAAACTAAAACTAGAAAATGTTGTGCATCTAAACCATGATAATCACCATGAGGGACTTCAGTGAGTCATAATCCTTTAGCAAGTAGAGACTTGACTTGATGCTGAGTGCCACTCTCTCACCAGGGTCATGGTTGCTGAAGACTAGGGAGGCTACAGAATGTCATAAAACAAAACAGTATAGTTTGCCACACTGGTTAACTCTCTTAAAAAAGATTTCTCTGTAGCATGTAGTCAATTGCTCCTTTGTAAATTAACATTGTTTAATTTTACAAATTATTTGTTGTCATTTTAACAATGTCCATACCATCTTCAATTAGAGTAAGTTTCATCTCAAACAATTGCTTCTTTGCTTTTCTGAAACATATGAGTCCTTATTTTTTGAAAATTTTCCATGAAGTTTCGACAATTTAATCACATTGTTTGTCTCTACTTCTAGGTCTCTTATATTTCGCTCACTTCTCTCACTGGTGTTGAACCTCTCAAAGTTAGGAATGAGGTTATAATAAACTTCTACTCTGGTGTTAAGGCAGATACTTTGACCATCATCAGTGTGTCATGAATGTTCTCAATAAAATTCTAAAACGGAATCCTTTCCAGAAAAAAGATTTTTTTTTCATTTATTAAGTCTGGATTCATCACCAGCACTGTAATTTTAAAAGAATTTCTTAAGTAGTAACACTTAAAGTCAAATTACACCTAATCCAATGGCTGTAGAATAAGTAGTGTATTATTAACATGAAAACATTAACTATTTGAATCTCATCAGAACTTTGTACAGCCAGGAGCATTGCTAAGGAACTGTTGTATTTTGTTGAGAATCTTAACTTTTTGAGAAGTTGGTTTCAAAAGTGGTTTAAAATATTTATCATACCACTTTGTAAATAGATGTGTGGTTTTTTTTTTAAAAATCATTGGTTATTTTATTTATTTTCATTTCAAATATATGCCCCAGTGTATGGGAATGCCAGGGCCAGAAAGTGGGAGAGGGTGGGGTGGTGAGCAGGGGGAGGGGGAAGGGAACAGGGGATTGTTTTAGTTTGTGGGCTTTTTTTGGTTTTGTTTTTTGTTTTCCTATTTTCGTTTCTTTTTCTTTTTCTTTTGGAGGGGAACCAGGGAAAGGAGATATTGGAAATAAAGAAAACATCTAAGAAAAAAAAAAAGAAAAAAATATTATCCCCTTCCCTGTTTCCCCTCCCCAAACCCCCTATCCTACCCTCTTCCCCTTTGCTTCTATGAGGGTTCTCCCCCACCCATACACACACCCACCTACTTCTGTCTCACCGCCCAATCATTCCCCTATGCTGGGGCATAAAACCTTCACAAAACCAAGGGCCTCCACTCCTATTCATGCCAAACAAGGCCATCCTCTGCTACATATGCAACTGTAGCCATGGGTCCCTCCATGTGTGTTTTTTGGTTGGTGGCTTAGTTTCTGGTAGCTCTAGGGGGTAGGAGGGTCTGGTTGGTTGATATTGTTGTTCTTCCTATGGAGTTGCAAACCCTTTCAGCTCCTTCAGTCCTTCCCCTAACTCCTCTATTGGGGTTCCCATACTCAGACCAATGGTTGGAGGCAAACATTCTCAAATGTATTAGTGAGACTCTGGCTGAGCCTCTCAGGAGACAATTATATCAGGCTCCTTCCAGCAAGCACTTCTTGGCATCAGCAATAGTGACTGCTTTTGGTCAGACAGTTTCTGGATGGCCTTTCCTTCAGTCTCTGTTCTACTCTTTGTCCCTGTATTTCCTTTAAACAAGGGCAATTCTGCTTTGTTTTTCTGTTGACAGACATCAGAATACGACATCTAGTTTAATTTCAAATTGGTTCTCAATTTTTTTAAAGTGGAAAAGAGGACATTGGTTTCATTTAACATCCCCAGCTACATTAGGCCCTCCATCTACAAAACAGGTAGCCTGAGCTTTGTAGATGTGAAGCTAGACATTGGTTTCTCCTCTTTAGGTAGTTAGTCCTAGAAGATACCTTAGAATGTAGGACTGTTTATGAAGATTAAAAATCAATCTTGTAGCATAGCTACTTCCATTAATCATGCTCAGTCTGAATTGGACAAGTATGTAGTTTGTCCAACTTCTTTGTCAGCACTCATTTCTTCATCTTGTACTTTCATTTTATGGAAATGAAATCTTCTTTGAGAATTAACTTTAAGCCATATGAATCAATCAATGACAGGCTTAACATTTTGTTCTGTAGCTTCTAAGTCTCTTTAAAGATTTCATAGACTTGAAGACTAAGGGATTCATTGTGAACTATGTATAAGTTTAAAGGAATGTCTGGGAAATTTGCCCTTCCATCTAGATCAATAAAATTTTTCTCAATATCAGCAATAAGTCTGTTTTGTTTTCTTACTACTGGTAATGGAATGTCAATAGAGTGGTAATATTAATTCTATTAAGCTATATATGCCTTCTTTCTGTTGTAAACTTTTTCCGACTGTTCTAAAAGATCTTAGTCTTAATTTTCCTGTAGATTCCTCAATATGGTAACCACTTTCAGTTTTGGATTTTAAACGAGAGACATTTTTCTCTCTCACTTGACTGCTTAGAAGACATGTATAGTTATTAACTGAGCTAATTTCACAGCTGTTTTATCTCAGTGACAAAATAACATCCAAAGAGAGGTAGATGAGAAAATCATTGGTCAATGGACAATTATAATACAAATATTTAGTAAAAATAGTTTATAAGTTTCCTAAGTTATATTAGTTCTAGTAAAGAACAATGGCCATTTTTTTTACCTTCAAACAGAATTATGAAGAAAATGTTGTAAGAATAACCAGTTTGTAATACAGACATTAAATGAGCACAGGCCATTTGAAAAATAGTTCTTAAAAGTCCTGATGGGCACCAGTTTTTCATCATCATTTCTTTTTTAAATAATGCAATTATGTAACCCCCCCAAATGAATCACTATAAAATGAAGTATGCTTGCAATAAGCATCACACCATCTGGTGATAGGGAACTGAATGGCAACTGTAGTGTTTAAATCCTTAGAAATCTATTAAGTCCTTTGATTAGTAAGTACAATATATAGAATCTTCTTGTGATTGTAAAATCAAAGAGAGTAAATACAAGACAGATTTCATTCTATTAATATATATTTGTGTGTGTGTGTGTGTTATAACCAATTTGCAAGAATTCCAAATAGCCTCAAGTAAAGTTTCTTATTAATAAGTCTATAATTGTTTAGCTCCTAAGTGGGATTGGATTTATATTAAAACATTATTAAAATAATTTTCTTATAGCTGTCACAGTACAGTGAGAATGGCCTTTTACTCTTTTTTTCTTTCACATATCCTGAAAGTGTTTAGGGGCTCTGATTTGAGGAGCAAAACAAATTTCAATATTTTTGTCACGATTTTTAATTGATTATTTTATTTATATATATTTCAATTGTTGTCCCCATTTCCAATCCTCCCTCTCAAACCGCCACATCCCATACCTCCTCCATTTTGCCTCTAAACGGGTGCTCCCCCACCTACCCACCCACTCTCACCTCATGCCTCTAGCATCCCTCTAGCATCCCCTTCCACAGGGGCAAAAAGCCTCCACAGGACCAAGTGCCTTCCCTCCCATTGGTGCCAGATAAGGCAATACTCAGCTACATATATAGCAGGAGCCTGAGACCCACCAAGGTATACTATTTGGTTGGTGGATTAGTCCCTGGGTGCTCTGAGGAATCTGGTTAGTTGATATTGTTGTTCTTCCTATGGGGTTGCAGTCCCTTTCAGCTCCTTCAGTTCTTCCCTAACTCTTCCATTGAGATCCCTGGGCTCAGTGAAGGGATTATTTGTGAGTATCTACATCTGCCTTAGTCAGGTGCTGGCAAAGCCTCTCAGAGGACAGACATACTAGGCTCCTGTCTGCAGGCACTTCTTGGTATCAGTAATAGTGTAATTTAAGGGCTTGGTGTCTGCAGATGGAATGGATCTCATGGTGGCACGGTTTCTGGGAAGCCTTTCCTTTAGCCTTTGCTCCATTTTATATCCTTGAATTTCCTTTAGACAGGAACAAGTCTGGGTTAAAAACTTTGAGATGCGTGGTACCTTCTCTCAACTGGGGGCCATGGCTATGAGGAGGTGGTCTCCTCAGGTTCTATCTCTGCTCTGTTGGGTATTTCAGCTATTGTCATCCCTTTGGTTTCAAGGAGCCTTTTTGTATCCCTGGCATCTGGGACTTTCTAGTGGTTCTTCTGTTCCCCAACTCTGCTGCTATATGTTTCCATTTATCCTTCTGGCCATCTGGACTTCTCTCCTGTCTCTTCCCATACATAAACCTACTTCCCATTTTTTCCTTCCTCTCCCCTCTCCAACCCAGAAACTTCCATCTCTATATCTCCCATGATTATTTTGCTTCCCTTCTAAGTGGTATTGTATCCACACTCTTTGGTCTTCATTCTTGCTAAACTTCATATATTCTGTGAGTTGTATCATGGGTATTCTGAGCTTTTGGGCTAATAACCACTTATTATGAGTACATACTATTTATGTTCTTTTGAATCTGGGTTACCTCACTCACCATGATATTATCTAGTCCTATTTATTTGCCTTCAAAATTTGTCAAGTCTTCATTTTTAACAGCTGAATAGTATTCCATTGTATAAATGTACCACATTTTCTATATCCATTCCTCTGTTGAAGGATATCTGGGTTCTTTCCACCTTCTGGCTATTATAAATAGGGCTGCTATGAACATGGTGGAACATCTGTCTTTGTTGTATGTTGGAGTATCTTTTGGGTATTTGCCCATAGTGTTATAAGTGGGTTTTCAGGTACAACTATTTAAAAAATTTTTTGATGAACCACCATATCTCCAAATGGTTGTACCAGCTTGCATTCCCACCAGCAATATAGAAGTATTCCTCTTTCTAAACATTCCCACCAGCATCTGCTGTGGCCTGAGTTTTTGATCTTAGCTGTTCTGATTGGTATATAGTGGGATCTCAGGTTAATTTTGATTTGCATTTCCCTGATGACTAAGGATGGCGAATATTTCTTTAAATACTTCTCACCCATTCAATATTCCTCTATTGAGAATTCTCTGTTAGCTTTGTAGCCCACTTTTAAATTTGGTTATTTCAATTTATTGTTTTTAATAGCTGAGTAGTACTCCATTGTGTAGATGTACCACATTTTCTATATCCATTCCTCTGTTGAGTGACATCTGGATTGTTTCCAGTTTCTGGCTACTGTAAATAAGGCTTCTATGAACATAGTGGAGCATGTGTCCTTATTACATGTTGGAGCATCTTCTGGGTATATGCCCAGGAGTGGTATAGCTGGGTCCTCTGGTAGTACTATGCCCAATTTCCCGATGGACCTTGAGTATATCATTCTGAGTGAGGTAACCCAAACATAAAAGAACACACATGGTATGCATTCTCTGATAAGTGGATATTAGCCTAGAAGATCGGAATACACAAAGTACAAACCACAAACCATAAGAAACTCAAAAAGAAGGAAGACCAAAGTGTGGAAACTTTGTTCCTTCTTAAAAGTGGGAAGAAAATACCCATGGAAGGAGTTGTAGAGACTAACTATGGAGCAGAGACTAAAGGAAGGACAATTCAGAGTCTGCTCCACCTGGGAATCCTTCCCATATTCAATCATCAAATTTTGACACTGTTGTGGATGCCAGCAAATGCTGGATGACA
>JADRCD010123005.1:0-10308 GCA_019843815.1 Montemys delectorum
ATACTTCCTGCGTTGATGATAATGGACTGAAACTCAGGACCCAATTAAATGTTGTCCTTTGTAAGGGCTGCCTTGGTCATGGTGTCTCTTTGCAGAAGTAAACTCCTAAAACAATATTAAATGTAATAAAGATATACAAATAGTAAAAGGGGAAATTGCCTGTGATGTTGGCCAAAAAAAATCATAGGTCTGGAAGTGTTTTCTCAAAATACTTTTGTTCATATTTCTAGAACTGTTCATAAGGTAAACATTTCATTACTGATGAAAAACACTTAAAAAACTCATCCACATCATGTGGTATTAGATACCGTTCATTAGCAACCATATATTGATAGAGATGTTCTCCTTTCAAACAGTAATAATTCTTCTTTTAGAGATGACCGGATGCTTTCCTTTTGTTTAAACTATCATTATTAAATCTATTCTTCAGTTTGGATTGCACGAGTATTTTACATTCTGTGTTATTTTCTCAATGGTTGATATTTTTTTCTGCTCTATCTATTATCTATTTTGATTTTATTTTACTTCATGTGATTTAAAAATAAAGTATTTTGCCAGGTAGTGATGGGCAATATCTTTAATCCTAGCACTTGAGAGGCATGGGCACAAAGATTCTGAGTCTGAGTCTAACCTGGTCCTCAGACAAAGTTGTAGTACACACAGGATACACAAAGAAACATTGTCTTGAAAAACAACAAACAAAACAGTAACAACAAATTAAGTATTTCAAGTAGTTAGAGGCATCCATTTCAAACTATTTCAATAAATACACATACTTGTAAATATATTTGATATCTCTCAAACTTAAATATAGAAATACTATATTTGATGGTATCTTCTACTCAATAGAAACTTTTAACATATTGTCTGTTGTGGTAGTGGGCATGTATATATAACTTCTCTCATTAAACAGATCATAATATATGTTGTGCAGTTGACAAATATGGTACAGTTAATTCTTGCCTTCTTCTATTCATCCTAATACTGTAATCTACCATGGGTATTCAGTATCAGTTACTTAAACATTGTGGGGTTGAAAAAAACCACAGTGTTTCAGATGAGCACAGAATTACCTGAATGGGAAATCTTTGCAGTGGTCTCTCCCATAGGACTAGGAAAGAGATTATAGAGGAAAATTATCTAGATAATTTCTTTGTTTCCCTTTTGTTCATTTTTGTCCCAGTGTTGAATCCTGCCTATTGGATCTTTTCCAGATTATTTTTCAAAGGGGATCTTCCCCATTAAATATTATACCTATCTAACCTTATTTTGAAATAAGCTAAATAAAAGACCCATAGCGGTGCACTACTGTTTCCTTCAGTAGAATTATTATTTTTTTATAACTCCAGTTGGACAATATGAGAGTTACATTGAAAAATGTATTAATAAAGCTCTAAAAATGTGTTGAGATACTGGAAAAGGTAGAGTTTGCTTAAGGAAGATAAAATTTTAAATCTTATGCTAAGGACATAGAAAATATTCAGTTCTTACAGCAGTAAAAAATTTTGTCATGTTTTAACGATTTCTTAAATTATTCTTTGCAAAATTCTGGTTTATAGCCGCCAAATGATTGGAAATAATTTTTAACCTAAAAAAAGTCATGTGGAAGAGATACTAAGATAAAACAGAGTTCAGAAAGAACCATTGAGGTATACTGGGAATGCATAGATGAAGGTAGTCAACTGTGATCAAGCCAAAGCAGGATGCACTATGAATCCCCAACCCCCTGGGCTACCGTAGCTGATTCCTAATACTGCCCCTCACTGTCTCATCAAAATAGAAAACTAAGTATAGTGTCTTCTAGTTAGCCTTCTAAATTACCCACGAAGATAGCATATCCAGCAAATACATGAGCTCATTTGGAAGTCTCTTCTCAAGAAACAGAAATGAGCATGATGTAAAAGCTTTCAACATGACTTTTTAAAAATCATTTCTTTGGATATACCAAAATATATATATATATGAGGTCACAGTAATCATTGTTCAATCACTGTCTTACAAAAGAAAAAAGCAGAGCAATAATTTTATCTGGGAGTTTAAGAGATTGAAATTTGTAGCAGAAAGTGTCTTATATCAATATTTGCCTAAAGACTGAAGAAATAGAAAGTAGGGAGTTCACTTACAAAATCAAAACACATAAAAATTTTCATTTTGCTCATTCTTCTTATATTTATACAAACAATACAACTAAAACTCCAGTATGATAAGGTAAAAATTATGTAAGTTCTTTAAAATAAGATTTTGAAATGTTTATCTTAGGTCTATACCCTAGATTTCTCTTAAGATAATGATAATTTATAGTTAACTGATAACACTCGTGTAGTTACAACCTAAGAAACAGAAGCCATGGTGAACAGGTGAAATAATGCTTGTATTTCAAAAGTGTATCGTTGTTAAGAAAAAGAGATAAGACTTTGATCACTTTACTAATTAATAAAATGATATTTGAACAAATACTTGGTTTTAAAAGTGTAGTCAGAATTTTAATGCTTTTATAAGCAATTTCTCATGTAAGTTATTTAAGCATAAACAGGGAAAGTTTCCTATTTAATTAAGCATTATATTCTGTATAGAATAGTGTGTGATATAAAACTTATTCAATTTATATATAGAAGTGAATGAAATTATACCATTTCACAAAAAAAATATATGAAGCTTTATATGATCACTCTGTAAAAAAGTAAAAGAAAATAACTAACCCCCCCCCCCAAAGAAAAGGATATTTTTCAGTCTGAAAGATGTGGTTTGACTCTGGGTTCTCATCTTCCCTGTACCCCTTGACTTAATCACTTTACCTTTTTTTAACCTACTTACATCTTCTATAGGTATTCAAGATAATACATACTAAAAAATGAGCTCAATTAAACCCTTAATACATAGCTAGACTGATTAATGAATACAATCATAACTTAAAGAAATTTCTTGGCTTATTTATAAAAGTCAATTTTATGCTACCTTGTGTCTTACGTAGGGTTTTGTTGCTGTGACGAGACTGTGTGCAACTTGAGATAGGAGACCTCAAAGCCTGACCCCAAAATGACTCACTTACTCCAACATGGCCACATCTACTCCACACAAAGACTTATCTCCTAATTGTGCCATTTCCAATGATCCAAGAATTCAAAACACATGAGTCTATAGGGGGGTACACCTATTCAAACCTCCACACCTTTATATAAGATAATAATATGATTCAGGGGATGCTGTATTCGTTCAAACAAAATTACTGTATTCTTTGAAATGAGAATAAAATGTCCATGTCATCAATGTAAACAGATCATAATTATGAGGGTGGATCATTTCATATACTACATACTGTAGCTTGGATAGCACTGCTTAAGGTCCTGTCCAACAGGATTGGTCCAGGCTTTATTTTTCATATATATTCAGTATATTTAATGTAAAAATGACCACATAGCATAAACTTATTCTAGGAAAATAATCATTTTGCCATAACATTTTGATTTCCAATTACAAGTATAGCCAGGAAAATTTTCTATTGTGATGGTGTATCTGTCAGATCTTTCTCACCAGCGTAGTAAAAGCAGGGCAAACTTGCATATTGATTCTCTTTCCTTCAAATTTAGCAAACGAAGGTTAATTGCTAAGATTCAAATAAGGAGATGCAGTGAAGGGCAGCAGTAGCCGAGACCCTCCCAGAGACTGTCAATTTACTAAATGATTTGTAAATTACATACTCTTTCATTATCAAATGTGCTCGCCCTATGTCACATAGCCTGCTGTTTGGAAGCAGTTGCTTGCTCTGTGGGTATCGTCTCTAAAGTCACAGAAAACACAAAACCCTTCTGCAATTAAGAACTCTACATATATAATTTGTTTCAGAGGACTGATTTTAAGAAAAATGGATAGGGGAAAATGACATGTGTGTGTTTGAGAGAGAGCAGTGAGGTTGAAGGTTTACTAAGGGAGGAAGAGAGGAAAACTTGAAGATGCCAATTAACAGCCTCTGTCTTTGCATTTGCTACAAATAACACTACTCAAAAGATCAGCCAAAAATACAGTTACTTGTGGTATTTTGATTGCTGTTAGCCTGGCTTTGCCATCACCAATCCCATTACCACACAGATGGCATGGGCCAACTGCCCGTTTGAGCTTAGT
Source organism: Montemys delectorum (assembly GCA_019843815.1). Classification (NCBI taxonomy): domain Eukaryota; kingdom Metazoa; phylum Chordata; class Mammalia; order Rodentia; family Muridae; genus Montemys; species Montemys delectorum. Next base: position 4,120 of record JADRCD010123005.1, read on the forward strand.
CACTCCCGGTCTCTATCAGTGCAAACAGTGATGCAATTAAGATAATGCTTCGCCTGCCATGGTGGCAGCTGCTCCCTAGCAATGCTAAAATAGAGAAGAAGTTTATTTAAAGGACTGTTAAGATAACAAAGACTATCATCCAGGATTCAAGCAAGGGTCTGGCTATACAGTTTACGTTCCACTCGTCTTGAATACATAGTCATTTGCATCTATATGTCTATTACTAATCTTCTGTCCTCACCTATTTACATACAAAAAAAGATGTTCATTTACATTCACACAAAGCTATTCTACCTTTTGGAAATTTAGTTTCTACAATGAAAAATAGGCAATCATTCTCTATCCAATACCAACAATATGGTTCAGAGTAATGCCTTACATCTGGAGATGTACGGGACAAGACAGTAGTGCTTATGAGAAATGGCCTACAGGGGTTAACATTCCCTGGCATTGCTTATTTTCTGTTATTCCACACCAGGAGAGCTGAAGGAACTAACAAGAGGTTGACTACAAAGATACAAAATGTTTCCCCTTAACATTCTTTTGACAATGGTCCTATTTCCCTCTGATTTTTATTTTTTCTTTCAATGTTAGGCTCATCTCCCGTGATAAAATCATGATCCTCCAATCACCTGCCTTACTCTCTCTATCAAGTTTCAGGATCCACCACTCAGCCCTGACACAGGTCCTGCAAGCTTCCACTACAGTGAATATACAAGTGCTATCTGGGCTTCACTTTGCCATGCATACTCCTCGCTTGTTTGATTCAACATTAGGAGTTCTCTTTTGCATTTCCTTTTGCATTTTGTCACCAAAGTATTTAAAAGGACTTATGCTTCCCATAAAAAAATAAAATAAAATTAAGAAAGAAAACCTTAACAAAACTTTCAAGAGTTCATCTGATTTTTTGGCTTTTCAAAGTTTGTCTTTGCCAGGCGGTGGTGGCGCACGCCTTTAATCCCAGCACTTGGGAGGCAGAGGCAGGCAGATTTCTGAGTTCGAGGCCAGCCTGGTCTACAGAGTGAGTTCCAGGACAGCCAGGGCTACACAGAGAAACCCTGTCTCGAAAAAACCAAATTAAAAAAAAAAAAAAAAAAAAAAAACAAAGTTTGTCTTAATTTCTAAAAAAGCCCATTTATATTTCTGAACTCTATTCATATTTTATAAAATGAACCAGGCCAAGGATACACTTATTTTACTCACTGTTCTGAATCCATATACACTTAATGTACTTTTTGCTTTCTCTCTAATATCATAGCTTCAGAAAAAAAATTTTTTTTTACTACTATGAAGAGTGTTAAAGAGGATTTATTTTTGACTAAACTCATTGGAGACATTTCTTTTCTCTGGGTAAACATATTTGACTCAATAAGAAAATGAATAGTATCTAGTTTTCTACTGTGGAACAGAATAAAATTCACTAAAAGTACAATCATGACAACTATATATGTATATACATAAATATAACAAAATATAACTATAAACTACACATGCATATGCTTCTTAACATTATAAAACAGCATCACTTGCTATTTATCTTTAAAATGTAGGTATACAAGGAATTCCTGCTATATATATTTAAGAAAAATTGGAAATTACCTAAGTGCATCACATTGTTTGTTATAATAAAATTTTAAAAGGACAGAAGTAATGTCCCGAGTTGGTATTTGAAAGCTGATCCACACGAGCTATTTTCTACCTAATGCTCCCTGTTTGGTTTGCCCATTTATTACAGGGATGCTTGGGCATTATGTTTATAACTATCCGTTTGCTCTGTGCTTCCAATTTAGATACTGTCAATCAGAAATTATACACAACTTGGAAGTGAGACGCGAAAAAGAAGTCATTATTCTCAGCAGGTAGCTTAGACTATGGACATTGCAATGACTTACAGCAATTGAGAATGTCCTATGAAAATTACCTGCTCCTCTCCAGGAGGCAGCAGGGACATTTCAGAGAGAAAGCTTTTCAGCCTGGGCTGTAGATGCCTCTGCATTTACTCTTCAGCCTAGCAACGGATGTAGACGCCTCTTAAATCTTACAGTAGCTGTCTCTGTACTGAAAACAGACTGACTTCTTCCTCTGTCAAACTTTAAATAGAAAGACAGTAAAGTAGTAAGTTCAGCATCATTCTTAATAATACTAAATCCAGTGCTACTAAGATAAAAATTAAATTGTCTACTAACTACTCACACATTTTTCAGTAGCCACCAGCAAGTTTTATATGATGAAAAAAACCAGTAAAAGTTGTCAGAGAAAAAAGTATTTCATTTTAATTAGCTAGGTGTTCACCATTGTCTGAGATAAATAATAAAATAAACAAAGGATTTCCAGAGGTCTCTTTAAACCTCTGTTTTATAATGTCTTTATAAAACCTTCTGTTTTATAATGTCCAATCCATTTAGCTGACACTTTGCCTGTGTATGCGTGTTACAATCAATAAAATTTGCATTTCAAGGAGTTTATAACTAGATTTAATAACATCTATAAGATCTATTGACAATTTTTTAAAAGTCTAACTGAAAGTGCCATGATTATAAGCACTTTCAATTTTAATAACCAACCTGTAATTATAAAATAAAGCATAAAATATGTAATTATGATATATATAAAGGTATAATTATGATTTATATATCAACAACTTAAATGATATAAATAATGACATGTTAGGAGTTAAAATATTACTACAGGTACTTTTATTATAATTTACCAAGAAACTTAAAATCTAAACTTGACAATAAAAAACAATTGAGATATTAAAATACTTTTAAAATACTTTAGATTGAAATAGTAAGACCCAACTCAGTGAGTAAATTCAATTTTTTATCAACCTGAAGACCCAAGTGGGATGCCTGGAGTCATCTGTGGAAAATGAGATCTGTTCCCAGAACGTTATCTGTTGACCATATACATAATGCTCGTGGACCTCCCAGAAATGTGTATCACAACACACACACACACACACACACACACACACACACAATAATAATAATAAAATTTAAATACAACCCTTATAGAGAATTAGGAATGTCTTACTCTACTGACATCACTATGCTTAATTTCTTCAAAAATTTACATGCTTAAGTCTCTAATAATTTAATGAAGAATACACAATTATTTTGCAATCTTCTAAAAATAAGGATCACTCTCAGTTTTGCCTAATTGAGAGATACTTATTTCAAAAATTTTATCTACTTGTGTAGAAGAAAAAATGTGCACATATGTAAAATCAAAGCTTCAAATTTTTCTGAAATATTTTCTATAATAATATTTCATCAAGAAATAAAATGTGTCATAGATGTGCTTAAGATACTTCTCAGCAAGAACAAAGTTTGAGATTCCAGGAACCAGTTTAATTTCCACTTGTATAGAAAGGAAAAATCAGGTTAAAAAGAAAACACCACCCCCTCACACAAACACACAAGCACATGTGCACACATTAAAAAAAAAAGACCCTCAAAACCAAACATAATAACAAAAAGCCACTACCACAACAAATATCATTCACTTTCTCTTACTGTTACATTTTACAGTTGACTTCAACAGAGTATCAAGTAAAATACAGCAGAGTTTAGGAAGAAAGTGATGGAGAAATGATGTAACTGTATTATAATATCAAAAACTAAAAAGTAAGAAAAAAATGACAGCTTTGCCAAAATCTTATGCAGGAAAACACAGACTTTTCACTACAGAAGTCCGAGTGTATCTTTCCAAATATAGAAGCAGTTTCACTGATGGTTGAGCCAAAAGAACAAAGAAATTCAGTTTTTAAAATACATACATTGTTAAAATACATGAGTTAAGAACTTAGACTTAGGTACAAGATAAGAGAATTCAGGTATAGGCCTCATATGTTGCCCTCAAAACATTCTCGTCCTTCCCATTGGTACAAGTTAGGGTGATGTGAAGCTAATACATTACAAAATTTTGTATCTGTTCATCAGAACGTTATGTCTCACACAGAAGAGGGCAAGAAGTGGCTTGCTAAAAAGTCACCAGAGTTCATTTGTAAACAGGCTCTAGGAAAGCAAGCTCCCAACTTCCTCATATTCTTGAAGTTTGATTCAGTCAGCCAGCCTATACAGACAGCTTTGATCCAGAAATTCTTCTTCACAATAAAAATCTAAAGGACTAATGATAAATTTTCTAATGAAAATACCCACCTTCTTCCACTAAAAGCAGGCCAGGCAGTCCTCTGCTGTGTATGTGATGGGGGCCTTGGACTAGGTCCTGTATGCTGCCTATCCGGTATGAGGACAGCCATGCTAAGCTCCTGTCTGTAAGTACATCATTGCACCAGTAACAGTGTTGAGCCTTGGTGCCCCCTCTTTAGATGGATCCCATGGATTGTAAATAAATAAAATGATGATGATGATGATGATGATGATGATGATGATGATGATGATGATATCCAACTGTCATGTAAACCAGACACTCTCTTTACTTTATGAATATAAAATTTAGTTTTATTAACTAGCAATGTTATTCACAGTCATGAATAGGGAGTTCAGTTATTACAAGTAGTTATTATCTATTCATCTTATTCTGTATAAAATTTAAAACATTAATTTTGAAAACAGTCAAGTGGTTGATTTTTTTTTTGACCTGGTGGTTAAAATGCATCTTTTAAAAAACATGCTATTTTTTTTTTATTACTGAAATAAGATTATATCAATTTCCCTCTGGCCATTCCCCACTCTAGTCCCTCCCTGCTACCTCATCTCCAACCCCTACCATGCTCCCTACCTCAATTTTAATTTGGTAACTTTTTTTCTTTAATTACCCTTGCTATGTATATACATATATGTGTATACATATGAATACAGGTGTATGGTCCATTTTTGGTTGTGTGTATATATGGCTTCAGAGCTGACCACTCTGCATATAACAAGTAATAAGAAGGCTCATACCTGGGAGATCCTCATTCTCCTCCCAACTGTCATTAGTTGCCTATATTCCTTCGTCTATGGGTGGGAACCCACAAGGTTTTACCTCTCCATGTTAATGTGCCCATTGACACTTGTTTAGGCAAGTCTGGTTTGTGCATCTATTTCTAACAGTCTGTTTCACAGAGAACTTCTAGACCAGGATAAATATTTTGAGACTACTATCTGAGTCTTATTCTTTTATTTTTATTTTTATTTTTACTTTTATTTTTTTTTAAATTAGGTATTTTCTTTATTTATATGTAAATTTCTCCTTTCCCAGTTTCCTCTACAAAAAACAAACAAACAAAAACAACAAGAACAAACTCCTTACCAAGACATATTTGTAGCTACCTCTTATTAAAGAATCCTGTCTTTACAATAAATGGAAGCCATGACAGAAAACCACAACTGGATACAATGCAGAGATCAACAGATGTATGTCTATATCACAGCCTCTGTATCTATTGCTCAGGGAACATCTATAGAGAGGGGTTAAAAACAGTGTAAAAGGAAAAAAATATGCTTCTTTACTTTCATTTTCATTTCCTTATGTTTTCATGTCTCTGTACTACTCTCTAAATACCCTAAACTTAACTGAAAATATATTTTATGAAGATATTTATTAGAGTCTACATACCTTTCACTTAAATGTTTGAGCTTAAGACCTCTCAGCATGCCAGGGAATCAAACATTTCCTCATGTGGATAATTATATACTCCATGCAATCTGTAGAATGTTTTTCTTATTTGTCTCTTTTTGCTTATTTGCTTTTGAAAGTCCACATTTTTAGTTAGTGAGAAGAAAACAATTACTAGTTAGTAAAATAAGCTTCAAACAACTTGGTTTCTGATGTCACCGCAGATCATAAAATGTTTAATGTAAGATTGAATTAAATTAGATACCTTTAATTTTAGTCGTAATATGTAATCTATAAAAGAATCTCAGAGCATTCAGTGAGTCACAAAAAAAAAAAAAACAAAAAGAAAAGAAGCAAAAATAAGCCATTTGTTTCAGTTCATAGAGTGAATAACAGCTATTACTTAGTGAATAGAGGTCAGAGAAAAAGTGTCAAAAGTACAAGAATAAAGCCTCGCGGTCTCTCTGTCTCTCTGTATTTCTCTGTCTCTCTCTGTATCTCTGTCTCTCTGTATTTCTCTGTCTCTCTCTGTCTTTCTGTCTCTGTCTCTGTCTCTCTCTGTCTGTCTCTGTCTCTCTCTCTGTCTCTGTCTCTCTCTGTCTCTCTCTCTCTCTCTCTCTCTCC
>JADRCD010123005.1:10408-24311 GCA_019843815.1 Montemys delectorum
TATAAAAGAATCTCAGAGCATTCAGTGAGTCACAAAAAAAAAAAAAACAAAAAGAAAAGAAGCAAAAATAAGCCATTTGTTTCAGTTCATAGAGTGAATAACAGCTATTACTTAGTGAATAGAGGTCAGAGAAAAAGAGTCAAAAGTACAAGAATAAAGCCTCGCGGTCTCTCTGTCTCTCTGTATTTCTCTGTCTCTCTCTGTATCTCTGTCTCTCTGTATTTCTCTGTCTCTCTCTGTCTTTCTGTCTCTGTCTCTGTCTCTCTCTGTCTGTCTCTGTCTCTCTCTCTGTCTCTGTCTCTCTCTCTCTCTCTCTCTCTCTCTCTCTCTCTCTCTCTCATGTATCTGTGGGCATATCTGAGTAACCTCCATACTCAGATGGTTACATTTATGTATTTACAAATATATGAATATATCTGTATTATATAACAATGATTGAACTCAAAAGGGCCATGACTTTGAAAGAAAGAAGGGATGATATATGGGAAGATTCAGAGGGAGAAAAGGAACAAGGGAAATGATATAATTATAATATAATCTCAGAAAAATAAAAGAAATATGAAGGTAAGTTTATGTTTTATTAACCTAGAAGACTGGAGAAGAGACAGTATATTTTAGGAGATTATAAAATGTGTGGGGTATGCTGGTGCTGATGGCTAAGATATGGAAGGGAAGGCTCAGAGTAGGAATGTAAACTGATGTGTGCACACAGCCCTTATGTCCATGTAATTTCTCCAAAAGCAAGGACACTAGCCCTGTTAGGAATAAAAGAAACTATGCACTGGGACAAACTATTCTTGCCAAGAAAAAGATTCATTGACAGGACACTGACAGCAGAAAGAAGAGACAAAAGTGCACCTTCAAGGGTAGAATTCTATCTCAATCCATGCCTTCTCCCTCCAGAACCTAATAGATAGTCACTCAGTGAAGAAATGTCATCTGCAGGTTCTATCACCAGCGTGACAACAGAAAGTATTGGAGGAGTGGTTGAGAAACCAGACCTTAATTAATTCACATAAAAAGATAATTATAAAATTATGCCTTTGGTGCTCAACTGATGAAGGGCTGAAGGTGTCTGGGGTTGACTCAGGCAATCATGAAACTGAAGAATAAATTTAGACTGTGAAAATATCAGTGCATAAAAATAGAGCATAAAATTAAAATGTCCAGGAACAATGTGATGTATCTACTTGCATTCTAATGTAGACTTTTAATTTCTTTTATGTACTAGCCTAAATGAAGAATTTAATCTGGCCCTCATATTATTCTTGTGAATTATAAAGTCATACATTCTGACGTAGAGTAAAACTTACACAAAAAGAAAAATATGACTTTTTTATGTCCATGAATTCATTAAAATGTCAGGGAAGCTGAAAAGACAACCTGTGTAAATAGGTTTTTATAGACAGGAGGAAAAAAATAACTATCATTTGTAATGAAAGTGCTATAATGAAATCATTTTTCTTTCCTTTTAAAATGATGATTCTTTTCTTTTAAGATTCATTTTATTTATATGAGTACACTGTAGCTGTCAGACACACCAGGAGAGGGCATTGGAACCCATTACAGATGGTTGTGAGCTACCACGTGGTTGCTGGGAATTGAACTCAGGACCTCTGAAACAGTAGTCAGTGTTCTTAACCTCTGGAACCATCTCTCCAGTCCTAAAAATTCTTAACACAATTTTCTATGTAGATACACCTTCCCTAAATATTCTTTTGTATTTCTTTGAAAAAGTAAATTTACTCAACATTACACATCTATGAAATAAAGGAGCAATAAAAAGTCTTATGAAATTAGTAGCAGCTAACTTTATATGTGCTTCAGAAAATTTAAACAAGTTTTAATTCTTTTATTTTTTTAGTTGTTTTTCTTTTGAGATAGGATTTCATACAACTCAAGATATCCTTGAGTTTCCCAAGTACCAAATATTACCTCAGACTTCTAATCCTCATGCCCTGGATCTAAGAGTTGAATGACAGGCATGTGCCAACATACCTGGGGCTTCATGCTGGGCTGAAGACTAAATAAAGAGCTACATCTTTGCTAGGAAAGTGCCTGGCCAAGTGAGCCACATCCTGTGACCTTAAACAATTTTATGGGGACTAAGATTGGCTCTCGAATGACAGAATCTCCTCACTTATTGAACATTTACGAAATGACCACAGGTCTGAAAAAAATCTCAGGCAGTCCAACCTGATGAAAAACTTGCAAGGAAACCTTTTTGTGAAATACCTATTAAAGCATCCCAAGAAAGAGTGTTGTCTGTGTAGGCATGAAGAGATAGCTCCACCCACGTAGGGTAGAGATGGCAAAGTCCAGATACATGTCTTTAAAGTTCGAGATTTAATGGTGAATCTGAAAAATTAAGACTGTGAAACATTCAGCATCACACGAGGTTGAAGGCCTTGTTAGAGGACAGTGTACTGGGACATATGCTTCTGTAGGAGATGGTGACAACACTGCAGCCTGAAGTGAAGGGGACCTTGTCTACTCACACTCTTCATGTCCAGGCTCACTTACACAGGGCTCAGGATTTTCAGTAGCCTCCCTTTGACCAGGGGCTCCACACCATGACACCATGTCTTCTGATCTACTCAAATCCTCCTCGTGTGTCTTCTGGCTGTCATGAGGACACACTTCATACCCCAGATCCCAGGCTCTGTCAAAGATACTGCACAGCAGGTATCCACAGTCCTCCTCTTGTACTTCATTTGGTAGAACTTTGCAAATCTTCACATTTAGAGTGTTGTGTGCTGATGGTATCCCACTTGATATATAGCCTAAGCAAGATTTTTTATCCCTTTAAGGGGCTGGAAATAGACTGGACCCACAGTCGACATTAAAACTGCAGTTCTATACAAAAAAAAAAAAAAAGAATATGAAACATTACAAATTAGAACCTTGGCGCCTAGAGTTTGGAAGAAAGTGAGCAAAGAAGAGAAGGAATTGGAAAATGTAGTCAGCAGGTTTCAACAGCAACACAAAAAGCAAAACAATTGCAAGTCAGAAATAAACAAGCAAACAAACAAACTTGGAAATTAGATCATTTTCTAAACAAGTCCAAGAAATGATGTGTATATATGCATTTAAGTAATTTTCTTGTGTTGTGTCCTCCATAATGATTGGAATGTTAGAAGTTTCCCTGGTTCTAATGGTATAAGAAGGAATTGTTGTTTCATTTTTCCATATCTATATACAGAAACAAGGTCTAAAATTCCAATCCCTCAACATAGTCAGAGACAGTAGGAAGAAGGATCTGTCGTTATTTCAGAATAGCCAGCCAGACCTCAGTGTCTTTAGTAGAAGCACCATGCTTAAAGGTTTTATTAAGAGAATACTACTCATTAACATAACTCTTTAATCTGCATTAAAGGTAGACTATACTACAATATAATTTACATTAAATATAGATTATATGTCCCTAATTTTAATATGTAAAATATAATGAATGGTTATGCACAGAAACAAGAAAAGAGAGGATAAAGATAAGAAAGTCCGAGCTGATTAATCATCAAATCACAACAGAGCATTAATTGAAAACTGCCTCTGCAAACACCCTTAAGCAGAAGCATGGAATCTTTGTGCTTAAACATGATAAATCTATCATTTTTAATCATTTAATCATACAACCCTGGGAATTACTCATCACTGGGTTGAACATTGAGTACCTAAAAATGGTGCCAATGATATATAAAAGAAAGGAAGAGATTAGGGTGCATTTTATATAAAAACTTCATCAGTTTTCTCTACATAAGGCTTTAAACAGCTGAAAATAATTAAATAATAAAATTTAAAAGTAATAGTTATATATGTAAAATGTAAGAGATTTTTGACTACTTTGCATATAAAATATTATAAATCAATAAAAATAAAGTCAGACACCAGGGTAAATTATACAGAAGAAGTTTCACAGCATAAATATCACACTCTCAGATTAAACCTTTAGAATTTGAAAATAGATTTATGATATATTTTCAAATAAGGAAAGAAAAATATTCCTGAATAATACACATAGGATCATAGACATATACCAACTCACAATAGCCTCCAGAAAGTTAAAAACCCACTGTTGAATGATTAAGCTTAAAAGCTTTTTCCGAAATTTGTGATATTTTGGAGGGCAAATACTTATAGTAGACAAAATGTCACATCCAATTGTTTCTTTAGCTTCTCCACCACTCCTAACAGAGTTAATCAATTGTGGTTATAGATGTTTGCTAAATACTCAAAAGTAAGTATGTATTGGCTGTCTCAAAGAGCAGTTAAAGAGCTCCCAGGGACTAAATTACCAACCAAAGAGCACACATGGTGGGACTCATGGCTCCAGCTGCATATGTAGCAGAGGGTGGTCTAGTCAGTCATCAATGGGAGAAGAGGCCCTTGGCCCTGTGAAGGTTCTATGCCCCAGTGTAGGGGAATGCCAGGGCCAAGAAGTGGGAGAGGATGGGTTGTTGTACAAGGGGAGGAGGGAGGAAACAAGGTTTGTCTTTTGTTTTCGTTTTTGTAATTAATAAATTAAAATTAAAAAAGCAATTCCAACCCCCCAAAAAGAATGTGGACTATATAGAAATAATGTTTGTGTAAAATAAGTAAAAATCTATAGAGTACTAATTCTTCTGAATAGACTGGGAAAGACCGAAAAACAAAAACTTGCACAAACAAAAGCAAAAAAAAAAAAAAAAAAAAAGAAAAAAAAAAAAACCAGTGTTATGACATTAATGGTTTCCTGATGCCAATTTACAGAGCAAATTCTCAGAGTTAAGGAATTTTTAATGAGCATTTATATCAAACAAGCATGGCATGTTCAAAGCAGCACTGGGAATCAATACCCTATATTTTTGAGAAATAGAGAAAGCTTATGTTATTTGTTAAGATAAAACTTTCATATATGTATGTGTTTTATACATATAATACATATCATTGATTCTCATTTTAAACAATATTAAAATAATCTTAAAATTTCAACTATGTTGTCAGCAATAATGTATTGTGTTCCTGAAGATATTCAGTTTCAATCACTCCATCATTAATGATTCTAATGTTACTTATGCATGAAAGTTAATTTGCAGAGAGTATTTACTATTTAGGTTCTAATTTCTGCAGATACCATTTTATTTGCTTTCATCTTATACAATCCAGAAAGAAAATTGGTCAAGTAAAAGATTGGTATGTGTATCCTTAATATGAATATTATATTTTTATAGAAAATTATATTGGAAATATTTTGGTAAACATATTTTCCTTCTGTTTCCTTGGGAACATGCTAACAAAACACATTTCTACACAAATTATTCCTGGAAGCATTACATAGCTATTCGAATGATAATGCAAGCTGCAGAAAAGAGATACATATTCTAATAAGGTGTTTAGATTATATTCCCATGGCATGCATGCAAGTGTTTGCCAAAGTAAATTAAGCTGGAAAGCTATCATTTTCTTGGTGCTGATAGAGTTCATCTATATTCAGTTGCTTTGCCATTTTAATAGACATTTGGATCAAATTTCTCCAATCTCGTTCCCTCCTCTAGACTAATCTTCTCTTTCTCTATCTCATTATAATAGTTTTAGAGTAAAACATAACTGTGAGCTCTTAAAATGACAGTGAGCCATATGTCCTATTTTTGCTACCAATGTTAATATCTATTTTAATAAACATAAGCTTATTGAATAGTGTTTTATTTCTTAACTACATACAATTTTTCTCATAAAGATATTTAATTAACAAAACTCAAATTCACCTTATTTATTATCTGTAGCTATCTTAAGTTTTAATACAAACCTATGTATTTTGTATGTATAAACAGTAACAATAACCACATTGTGTTTAAATTATACACATTATATTTTACATTCTTCTCATCATTTACTTGTTAAGTAAATGGCCTGAAAATTATTCAACACTGATATCTTTAGGGGAAAAACAAATTCTGATACCTAAGAAGTTCTCAAAGATATAGATGAATAAATAGGTGTGAAGGTGGATGTATTGATAGATGAGTAGAATATGAATATGAATAGAATATCAAAAAATATGATGGAAAATTAAATCCAAAGCTGAAAAATACTTTTTGTGAGCATATGCTGATAGAGAAAAGTAGCATCATAATGCCTAGCATAAATTTGTTCCTCTTTTGTTCAGCAGCAGCAGAGCTAATTGTACAAAAGAATGCATCTGACATAATTCTGAAAGACAATCTAAAATAAAATCTTTAAAATCATCAATGTTCTCCCTCAAAACGCAGCACTTAGACATGCATATAATTATCCAAGTCAGTCATCTATGTGAGTAGTATAAAAGAGTCCTTCAAAGGTAGAATATTAATAAGAATAAACAATTAAGTTTATCTATTCAGTCATCTTAGATATTCCAAGAGAAGTTATCATGGAATACAAAGGCACTTGAAGACAGAGTGGTGGCAGAAAGAAAAAGGAGCCATTATTCCTCTATTCAAAAGCAAAAACCAGAGTCAAATATAGCTTTGAAACTCATTAGCATATTACCATGCTATGCATGACTGCTCTGCAGTTTTATTTACGTCTCATGCTGTGTGGCTCTTGTTCACATTTATCTGTATTTATTTTCTTCTCAGAATGTGTCCCTCAATCCTACTATAGGCATTTCATTCTGTTGTGACTTCCCCCAAATCCCCCATTGGACAAACACCTAAAATATCTACTATACCCAATTGCTAAACATTTGACTTATCCAAATTTACCAGTAGAGCCGCCATCAAAGTTCTCAATTTAGTACCATGTTTGCTGTTACTCTTACGAATGCCCAGTGTCACTTTTGTTGACAAACGGATTACACGATATTCACTATTTGCCCCATAACTCACAGAGAACGATTAGTTCCTTGTGGCAACACTCCCGACCCCACCACACCCTAGCCCTCAAAAAGCAAACAAACAAAACCAACCACCCAAACAAACAAAAACTACAAAATGCCACAATATGTAAATCATTTTCTTCTTGTGGATCCTTCCTTTGCAACTGCAGAGAAGTTCTGAGAAGCTTATTAGCAGAAATGACTGAGCTGTATATTTTCCTAGAGATTGTCTGGTCCTTGTAAGGATAAGAAAAAAAAATATTATTCTCTTTATAATGAAAAGTTTTAATGCGATTGATGAAAAACTTACCACAAACTAGTAGATGTAATTATTTAACAACAACAACAACAACAAAAATAATGTGATATAAGGAAAGTAACATAGCAAAGAAGGAAATGAAACAGTAACAAGTGAAATAAAATCGGTGTGTCCTGGAGCTTACATCGTTGAGTCTGAGTGAATTTAGAACAATAAATCAATAACCAAAGAAAGTAAACACATAAATACTTGGAAGAGGAGAGGCTAGATACTTCATCCATGAGAGAGATGACATGGAGAATAAATATTAGGAAATAAAAATTCTGCCTGCATCGTGTAGTTCACGTAGGAGAAATTTGGAAGAGGCAGCATGCTTGCTAGTTGACACAGCCCAGAATCACTAACACAACTTAAATACTGTTACACAGCTTATGTGGGTGTGGAACGAGGGTTCTTAGGGAGATGTTCTAAAGGTATTAGTCAGAAAATTAACTATCACGTGGTCAACAAATCTAGTTTGCCATCTAGGATAAACCGAAAACAAGCAAGCTAACGTACGAAAACGTATAGTAATGAGATGAGACTTCAGAGAAACTAAAAGCTGAGGACATCTTAATGAAGGAAAGTAAATACAAAGAACTCACAGGAAACAATATAGAAGGCTTCAGGAGATGAAAGAAGAGTAACTTGTCTGCACTTTCTTATAATATAGATTATATATATGTATATGTAAGTATGTGTATGTATATGGGGGTTTAGCATCTGGCCACACTGAACAGACCAGGGTCACCTACCCCTGTTTAGCAAATGTTCACTTTATTTTACCATACAAAACATTAACAAATGTTAAGAATAAAAGCACGCACGTGTGTAGGGGATACTAATCTGCCCACTCCATCCATAGGTTTGATTCATCTTTATGAAGTTTGAGGTCAGGACCTACATTTATTTTGCTGGATGTTGGTTTCATAGCTTGAAAGGAAAATGTTCTCCTTTGTCACAGTGAATTTATAGAAAACTATAAGGGGATAAATATTAAAGATTGGTCTTATAGTGAGCACAGGAGCAGTGCAGACTCCATGGAGAGATTGAAGTCAATAGAAGTGATATCTAATTTGTTCAGTAAACATTCCAAACCTGTGTGTAATATTGAGAATAGAATCAAGGCAGGAAATTGAACTGTAAGCAGAAGGAGTTTTGAAGATATATCCTTGTGTTTAACCAAGCTTAATTCCTTGAAACAGAATTAGAGATGCTATTGGAATAAAGAAATTCAATCATAATAATGCTCAAATACATTTAACATAAAAATTCAGTATTTCAAATTTGATTTAGGAGGACAATAGGCACAAGATTCTTTATAATTGAAAACTCCACTTAAACAAGCATGTTTATGACTTTATTGGAGTTTCTTTCTCTCAAGAGTATTAAAAAGGAATTTTTAAAAATAATGTCATAATTTAAGAAATATTCATTTCTGCTTAGTTATATGTACTTATATCTGTTTCCAATTTTTAAATTTTTAATTTTTTTGAATTCATAATATCACCACAATATTTCTTCCTTCCCTATATTCCCTCCAAAACTTCCTTTGTACCCTCCTTTCTCTCTTTCAAATTTCATGATCTCTTTTGCCATTAACTTTTATTGCATATATGTTTATACATCCTAAATATAACCTGCTAAGTGTATGCTATATTACTTGTTTATCTGTTTTAAAAGCTCTTGTCATTTGGTACTGGGAAATTAATTAGTGTACTCTAACCTGAGGAGGACTATTTTTCCTGATACAAGCATTCCTTATGTAGTAACTTTGGATAGGATTGAGTCCTCGTGGTCATCCATTATAGCTGAAGTAGTATAAATTCCATAGATATCTGAGATCTATGTTTGCTTTCTGTTATATTTAAGTATTTAGTATCTCTTATACCTTCTCCAAAAAATAGCAACTGATATTTAAGGCACATTTTTACACACAGAGTGGAATAAAATCGCCACATCTTTTAACTCAAAGATCATTATTCATCTAAGACCTACTTATTCTCTTACAAAATATAAAAGAAAGCTAAAACTGTATTTCCTCCTGCATTACTAATACTGAAGCAAGGTCGCTATTGCCTTTGTTTCTCTGAGACATGCTCTAACTCCAGGTTCCTCTCAAATCATGACTTTAATAAAAGAATTTATCATTGTTGATCAAGTGGTCAAGAAAATTATGATCACTATATGATTTCAGAATTGGGTAGTTGTTCAGATTTGGGACACTAACAAGGTCATATTTGCATATATATGCTGTTGCTTTTACACATATCAGGGCACAATTTTCTCTGAAGTTCCTAAATTCTCTTAGGCCTTCCTAACACACACTGTGTTTGCTGAGGAGAAAGTTCCAGTTCCCACAACTGATGCTGATTTCTGATTAAAATCATTTTATATTAGTGATAGAATTTCTATATTGACATGGACTACAGTTATAATTGTACTATATGTACTACAATTCATAGTTTAAATAATTGTAATTTTGCAAACATTAAATCTGGTAAGACTGCTTACATTATTTGGCAAGTATATTTTCAGATAAATATAAAATAGAAGAAAAATGAGGAGCAATATTTTTCCCTCTGGACTGAAACATGTTGGAAGATATATCAAATGGGGCTTTGTCATAACTATATTGTTTCAATTACAAGAATTTAAGTTTCCTCAATCATCTTATTTCTGTGTGGAATGCTATGTACTTCTCAGCACTCACATTTTGCAAGTGCACATAGCTGACGGGCCAATTGCCCCTCTGTATTTCCCGACTTCATAGGCAATTATGTTCAGTCACTGATACCTGAATTGACCAATACTCTAAGTAAAAAGAGTGTGTGCTAATCTTAGGTAAGTGGTGTGTGTCTGCACCACACCTTTTTCATGGTTGCAGTGGCTCTGGGGGCCTTCTGACAAAAAGAAAGAATAAAAGAAAGAGAAAGACAAAGAGAGAGGGGGTATTGTCTTTGTACAGACACTCTAACCTTGGTATTTGTTGGTGCCACAAATAAATATACATGAAGTAGGAATATTTATAATTCAAAACTGCTTTAAGAAACATAAAATCTATGCACTACAATTCAGGAGTGCAATCAGAGAAATGTAACGGCTCATGTTATTAAGAAGTGTTTTAAGAAGGCATTTAATATAATGAAATGCTAATTGTACTTTTAACTGTGAAATTGGTTACAGTTAGCTGGTAATTTTGTACTTATATAAACAGGAGTCTAAAAATATTATTTGTTTATTTGGACATTTTTTAAAGGAAATGGAAAAGGAGAGAAGGGATGCTTAGCTTAATTGCAAAAATCATATACAGCACTAAAAGAATACATCTGTTTGTCAAGTACATTTCCTCTCAGGAGATTTTGTCACAGGGCATAAAGAAAGAAGAGATTTTTCAACGACAGTGTTTTCCTCTTCTCTCTCCCTTAATGTTTCAATTTACTTCTTCCATAATATAGAGCTGTAGAAGGAATTTTCTTTGAAAATTTATAAAAACCAATAGGTAGAAAACTGTCTACTATCTTTAAAATCATTTTGCACAATACCCTTGTTATCTTCAAGCCTGTGTTTTGTGTACTACCATAGCATAGCACATCCAGAAGAAAAAAAGAGTGGTTATTTCATGAAATATTTTTCTTTGGCCAGTTATATTTTTATAATGTCCATTTGTGCTAGTTCTATGTCTTACAGACATATAAATTAGATTTTAAATATTTTCGTAATTACAAGCAATGGAGATGAAGTAGTATGCAGACTTATCTCTTACAGTGTAAACCAGTACTATAACAACATATGAGCCTGGCATCCTAATCCTCCATCTGATTGAGAAGGTATAATCAATTTTAAAATAGACTTTGTACTTATCAGTCAACTAGAAGAATGTGTTTATGATGTTAACCTTGGCTAATAGAAAAGCATTAGTGATTATCCTTTAAGAAATGAAAAGTGGGACAGAGAACTCTGGTTTTACACATACAGTATTCTGCAACTCAAATTCCTTTAAGAATATTTAAGTCAGAACTGAAAGACAGAGATAACTGCAAGTGGGGAAGATTTGTGAATTCATTTATGTTTTGGCTAAAATATATCCGTTCTCAAATCAGTTTGAAGCTGCTTGCACTGTAGGGTGTTTCAACCTACTAATGATTTCGCAGCTGGCAAACACATGGCATCAGTGCTTACTGGCATCCTCGGTGTCAGTTATTTTTAAAAAGCTTTCTTCCAGGACTCTGAATAAATTATCTATCAAGTGCAGCGGTGCATGGCAATACCCAAGACACAATTTACAGTCTTGAACAGGCTCTCATTATTTGGTGTAAATAAAATCCCTAGTCATTAAACTTTTTTTTTAAAAAAAATAATAAAATGGAGGTATCTTGTATTAAAAATATGAGCAATCAAAAGATCTCCTAGGTCATTCTTTCAGTCCATTGTATGCATAGCGATGAGACTGGAAATAGGTTCGATCCCTCTGCAATTGTTTACCTTCCTTTGAAAGACAAAAGTTGTTTTCTGTCAAACACATCACAGAAAAAGTTCAAGCAAGCTAGTTTAAACAATTCCCCTAGGAAAACTCCTAGGAAATTGGCCAAGAGAAAAAGACAGCATTGCAATGATGATAAGAAATAACCTCTGGGATTTACAAAGTTCTGTGTTGTAAGTCAACAAAATATATAGGCTGAATGTCTCCTTATGACTCACAATTTTAGTCTCCTGTAGACTTTAGACTCATATATTTGCATCATAAAATGTACATATGAATGACTATCTATAACAGAGACTTTTCCCGTGCTCTGCTTGCGTCAGCCTTATCAATTTCAAGGAAGTTAATGCTTTTTTGACAATGTGTTTAAACCTATCTACAGTCTCTCCTTCTGTGTTTACTATGAATTTTGATTACACTTTATATGAGACTGCAAGCTATTTGTTGTTGTCCTGCTTTTAATCCACAGACTGATTCTCAGTTCATCAAAAAAAAGTTCTGTTCCAAATAATCAATATCTACCTCAGCTTGTTTCTGTAGGTTTCCTAATGGAATAAATAGATTAAATAGTATAGTGTAACATCCATCATCTAAAGTGAACATAGGAAACAAATTTAAATGCTTTTTGTTAATAAGCTTTTTGTTAAACTGATCAAGAACAGTTATGCACTTTCTCAACAATGATCAGTGTTCTAGACACCATTTAATTGATGATAGATCTGAATGTATGTGATTACAAGACGAAGCAAAGTTACTTTAAGAATTTTTCTGAAAACCTAAATGAAGCTAAACTTTTTAGTAGTATGGCTATCCTCCAGTTTAATCAAGGCTATATGTGTGTATTAGTTAGCCTGTTTCTCACTTAGTTGAATCTTCACAAGTATTTTTAAATGAATGAATGTATTAATTAAAGTAAATGTCAGGCATAAACGCAAAAACTTGTGTTAAGGCTTATATAAAAGAGAAAGAGAAAAAACATTCTCCATTCTAGTATTAACTCAAGGAAGTAAAATGTTTTTCATACTTAGTTTGATGCATAGCACCTTATCTTTTATGCTTTCATAAAATCTGACAATAAACCTGAAGATATGATGAGTCGTTGCTCATTGTTCTACAAATTTAGAAAACATATTGTAATTACTCTCGCAAGTATTCATCTAAAGGAGTTAGATGAAAAAAAATACATACTGGAAAATGACCAAAATAATTTGGAACTCTTCTACTTGAGAGGATTAAACAAGGAAATGTGTAGAAGGGACAAAGAGTTTACAATTTAGATGGTGTGAACAGCAAAAACACATTATCACAGATGATATTTTAACTGGATCTAAGAAAAATGAAAAAGGCTTTCATAAAGAGCTAGAGAAGTATCAACTAAGTCAAATGGATCAATAAAGATAAAAGGATAGAAAAATAAGGTGGCATTAAGGAATATAAAGTAAATTAACTAGGTTAAATTTAAATGACAGATTAAGGAAATGTTGAAAAAATAATACTGGAACATGGATATGCTTGTAGTGGTTCTCTCTCCAGCAGCATATGTAGCAGAGGATGGCCAAGTAGGTCATCAATGAGAGGAGAGGCCCTTGGCCCTGTGAAGGTTCTATGTCCTAGTGTAGGGGACTGCCAGGGCCAGGAAGCAGGAGAGGGTGGGTTTTTTTCGAAAGGGGAACCGGGAAAGGAGATGTCATTTGGCATGTAAATAAAGAAAATATCTTAATTAATTAATTAATTAATTAATTAAAAAATAATTAACTCACAGGAAAGAAGAGGGGAAATGAGAAAGAAGATGAGAGAGTGACGGGAAGAATAGAGAGGAAGGGGAATGGAGGGGATCAAACACAATTATTAGCATGTATGAAATGCATGATGATAAAATTTATTATTGTGTGCAATCAATATATAATAAAATCTTTGAAAGATTAAAAAAAAAACAAAAAACATTAAACAAAGATTCTTAAGCAGTTTCCCCTAGGTTGGTGATTTGATTTCTTCTTTATGTGTCTGTGTAGGGATTGTGGGATTTTGAAGGAGCAAAGCATTGAGTAATATAATAGGCCATTGTGAGGGTGGCTCTGAACCCTAGAGAGACTTAGGGCCCCTGGGAATGCAGAGGTCTGGTAGGGGTGGGGCTCGGGTGGGGACATCCTCTTGGAGACCAGGCAGGGCAGGGAGGAAGGGTGGGATATGGACTAGTCAGAGGGCAGATGATGGGGGGATAAAGTCTGAACTGTAAGAAAAGCTTAAAGAATTAAAAGAGAGAGAGAAATGTAGTTTTTGGAGCCTATGC
>JADRCD010123011.1:987-17271 GCA_019843815.1 Montemys delectorum
GTGTGTGTGTGTGTGTGTGTGTGTGTGTGTCAAAGCTACAGGTTTCATAAATGATATTTTTATTGAAGAATACCAATCATTTTGATCAAATTTACTCCCATTAGCCTCTCCTATCCTTCCTATCCCCATAATCCTTATCATCTTATTCCCAAATAGTCTCCTTCCTATTTTCACATCAAATGTGTGTATGCATGTACACATATGATCCTTATTTATGTCTCTCTCTCTCTCTCTCTCTCTCTCTCTCTCTCTCTCTGATAATTTAGGTTTCACATAAGAGAGAGAACATGCTGTATCTGGGAGATAAATGCATGAAGAACATACAGTATGTGGGAATCATTAAACCTATTTCAGGGTTCACAGTGAGAGCCTGCCAAAAGTGGAGCCACCCTGAACCCAGCTCTCTTCCAGACTCAGGCTTTTGTGTTGTTTTCTATGTTGCTTACCATTCCCAGTATAGACCTGACCTTCCTATTGCTACATATGTACTTACCTCTGCTATCTCCAGAATGTTCTAGCATGTGTCTGGCTGCTCTCCATTCAGAAGCACCTCAGGGTTCCCTCGTCTTCAGCATATGCAGCTTTCTTTGGTTACAGCTGTCAGCATTCCTGGACTATAACACATGTGGCCAGGCTTGGTGGCTTCTTTCTTGGGCGAGCCCAGAGCTAGTGAGAGCTCAGCCTTTAGCCTCAGTTTTCTCGTATATAAAATGGGAAAAAAGAGAGCTTTCTGTTGACTTTCCATGGCTGTTATAAAATTTGCAGTATCTGTTGTGATGACTGGTGTTGCTTGACAGAACCCATACTACCCAGGAGGGTGGCCTCTGGGCAAGGATATAAGATATAGGAAATTATTTTGATTACGTTAATTATGTGGAAGAATTTTAACTGTTGGCAGGACCACTCACTGCTCAGGAGATCCTGAACTGTATAGTGGGATAAAGATAGGAAGTACTGGTCTACATGCACTGCTCTCTGCTTCTTGAATGTGGACACCAGGGGAACATCTGGTTCAAATTCCCACTGCCCCCACCACAATGAACTGTACCTCAAGCTGTGAGCCCAATAAACCAATCTTCTTCAAGTTGCTTTTGTTTTATCACAGCAACCAAGACACTGAGACACAAGGTGTTGCTAAGAGCTGGGACGTCAGTGGGTGGGGTGTGTGTAAAGATGTCAGTTGGAGGTGTGTGTATATCAGGACATCAGTGAATGATGTGTGTGTAAGGATGCCAGTTGTTGTTGGTGGTAGTGTGTGTGTATGTCAGTGTATGTCAGATGAGCTGTCAGGACTAGCATGTAATGGAGGGAATAAACAAATATCAGTTTTCCAACATGTACGCAGGAATGCACATGCATGCTCTGCACCTAAATATGTGTGTAGCCCGTGTGTGTGTGTCAGGATGGCATTTGGTGGTGTGTGTATATTAGAACATCAGTGAGTGGGGTGTGCATATGATGTCAGTTGTTGTTTTTGTTTTTGGTGGGGGTGGTGTGTGTGTGTGTGTGTGTACTTCTGTAGCCTTTGAGGCTTCTGCTTACAGTGACACTTTGCAGCCTGAGGCGGGGTAGACGGGAGGTCTTTGACTGACTTGGGCTATCTGAGTGTGATTATAAGCAGGAGGCCTGGGGGCTGAACACAGACATAAATGGACCATCATCGATTTTGTTTCTCTCTTTTCAAACAGTAATTTGGAAACCTTTGCAGAGACCAGCATCCAATTTCCGCGTTTATATCACTTCTCAGAAAGACACCCAAACCCTCCATTTTTCTCTTAAAATCTCTCCCTTCCTCCCCTTGTTCATGCTGCTGGTTCCATCTGTTCTCAGACTTCGGTTGTGATTGTGAACACTGGTCACAATTAGTTTAGTCCCTTCTCGAAATCATCAAGTGGGTCTCAGATGAGCTGCCAGGATTAGCATATAATGGAGGGAATAAACAAATGTTAGCTTTCCAACACGTGTGCAGGAATGCACCGAAATGTGCACATGGGGAAACAGTGCCATGCCATCAGATGGGATGGTGAAAGTCTGTATTTGGTCTGCTGGTCCCAAGGGTATGTAGGAGAGACACATAGATCCGATGCTCCTCAGGCTCTCAATCTACATAAGTTACGGGAAGATGTGTGATTTGTTAGCATCAGTGGGAAAGTGAGTAGCAAGCAGAATATTCTGTTCAAGTAGAAGGTTGCTAAATTGGCTGGCTTTGGTTCAAGCTTCATTTTTCTTCCATGGATACATGACTTGCAAAGGAAGAAGCTGGCAATGGTGAGAAACTGTGCAATAGAATGGGGGATCTCCAGGTGCTATTTGAACAGAAACACCAGGAGCCAATATTGGGCCAAGATACAGAAGAAACTAGTTAGGCATTGATGAATGGGAAGTGTGTGCCCTGCCAGGGCAAGCAGGGGCTGTGGAGTCTAACAGTCTTCAGACAACTGTGTTTTGTAATGAATATGACCTCCTTCACGGGGTATGAGTGTGATGAGGGCTGTACCCTCAGAATCTTCCCAAGTTGTTATAGTCAGGCATTTTTTTCACAGTGACAAGGAAAGTGACTAATACAGGAGCTCACTAAGATTAAATGAGATAATGTGGAAGAAGTGACTGGCACAATTAATATAAAGGCAGAAGCAATCGACACGAGCTTGCCTAATCCTCAATATCAAATAAGATGAATTTGCTCATCTTAATAGCCCACGGAATGGATGGAGGCTTAATGAAGTTGGAATCTTTTCTCAAGTCTATTCACAGATGTAGTATGAGAAAGAACTGAGGTTAGGGCTTAGTATCAGCCCAGAACCTAGATGACTCTACTCTGCTGGGCTAACCTATGGGTAGAATCTCCTAGGCATATTCTTGGTTCTGGCAAAGCAGTTGTAGCCCAGGCTCCTACTAATCTACTTTCTGTCCCCATGGATCTGTCTGTTCAGGACATGTCGTAGCAATGGTGTCACACAGTACCCATGACCCCTATGTTTGCCTGCTGTTACTGAAGAAGAGAGGAGAAGGTAGTGTAGCCTGAGAGTGAGCTAGAGAGGGAGATAGGGCTCTCATAGGTCGCTGTGCTAAGGAGGCCTGGCTGGGGTCAGCTCTCATAGCAGCCAGGACACATTGTTTTTCTGAAATCCATTCCTCCAATCTGCTTCTAGGGTCGGATGGACAAGTAGTCCTCCTTGTCTGAAGGTTTTTGGTTTTGGACTCTTGAAGACTAAGTAACGAAAGTTCAGATAAAGAAAATATCCCCTTCAATATGCATTAATTGCTTGCTTTTAAATGCTGAGGATTGGGTAGCAAGAGTCCTGTATTTCAGAGTCTCAGTTCTGTCTCTGATCTCCATCATCTCAACCACCCCTCTCCTCTGCAATTCTTTGCACAGCTCACTCTGATCCTCCTGATACACCTCCAACCCAGCTGCTCTCTCCCCCTTGCAGAATGTTCCTTGTTCTTTCACTGCCTCATACTTACAACCTTATTGATTCATAAATCCATCCTTGCACCCCTCCATCACTTATGCACCCCTCCATCACATATGCACCCCTCCATCACATATGCACCTCTCCATCATAGTACCCATGCCTCCATCATTGTAGGCACCCTTCCATCACATATGCATACCTCCATCACTGTTGTACCCCTCCGTTGTTGTATGCACTCCTCTATCATGTATGCACCCCTCCATCACTGTATACACCCCTCCATCATTGTATGTACCTGTACATTATGGATCCCTCCATCATTGTATGCACCCCTCCATTGTTGTATGCACCCCTCCATCATTGTATGCATCTCTCCATCGTTGTATGCACCCCTCCATTGTTATATGCACCCCTTCATCGTTGTATGCACCCCTCCATTGTTGTATGCATCCCTCCATCACTGTATGCACCCCTCCATCACTGTATGCACCCTCCATTGTTGTATGCACCCCTTCATCACTGTATGCACCCCTTCATCACCGTATGCACCCTCCATTGTTGTATGCACTCCTCCATCACTGTATGCACCCCTCCATTGTTGTATGTACCCCTTCATCACTGTATGCACCTCTCCATCATATATGCACCCCTCCATCACTGTATGCACCCACCCATCCATGCAGTCCTTGATCTCCATATCTGCCTACCTATACTCCTACCCATTATTCAGCCCCTGCATCCATTGTCTGTCTGTCTATTCACCCATCACAACATCCACCCACACATCCTTGAGTTTCTTATGTATCTACCCATCCATTCACCCATTCACTCACTCACTGTTTTATCAATCCCTGGATCCACTCAATATTGATTTCTCCATTCACTTCTCACTCTATTCATCTATTCATTCATTCATTCATTCATTCATTCATTCATTCATTCATATATCTCTTCATACCATATACTCTTCTGCCCATCTATCCATTTATTAATTCATCCATCTATCTACCTGTTCACAATCTGCCCATCTGTATCACCCAGCATTTATCCCTGTACACATCCTACATCTCTCCATTTTTGCATGCATGCACCTACATCATCCTCGTGTATGTCCACCTATGCGTTCATCCACACATACATCCACCCACCCGTGACTTCACCAGTGTATTCATTTCTCAATCCATCTGTCCCTCTATGTACCCATCCCTGTATCCATCCATTTACCAACCCACTCATGTGTCCATCCCTCTGTCACTCCATCCACCCCTGCATCCTTCCATTCATCCACAGGCCCATTCATTCTTACATGTTTGCATCCATCCACTTACTAATCCATTTATCTATCTTCAGCAAATAATGTTGTGAGCTTCACCATGTTCCAAAAGTTGGGCTGGGTATTGTTGCTGCGAAGATGAATTGACATTAATCTGGTTGCATAGAAACATATATTTAAATAGACACTTAAACTATAAGATCAACAATAGAGGCCTGTCAGATGGTCTGTGGAGAGCCAATCTCAACTACATATTATGGAAAAACAGAAACAAGGGAAGGATGAAGAGGTCCTGAAGGGAAGAGGGAGATGAGTGGAGAAGGCAGCACCTCTGGGGGAGCATGGGTGAGAAGGGGAAGATGGCAGAGGGAAGAGGCTTGAGTTCTCCTGATCCAAGGTGACGTCAGGAATCTTCCAGAATAGGGATCAGAAAAGCTAATTCCAGTTTGGCTTTGAGAAAGGAAGATAATAAATTCAGGCATGCATCTGGCAAGAGTATGTTGGCTCCAGGTATGTCTTTACCAAGGTGCTCAAGAACAGCAGGGCCTGCTAACGCTCCGTTTTCAGCTCAGTCATTCCTCGACTGTTTTCTTTTTCAAGATAGCATAGAGTAGGAGATCTGATGGCTGCCAGAAAGTTCAGCTGAAGAACCTTCCACGTTAAAGTCAAAAGAAACTATAGCTTTAAAAATCTTTTTTTTTTTCTCCACAAACTATGTCTGGACTGGTTTAGGATAAGCTTTTGGCCTAAAATTAATTATCAGGACACCATGGGAATTAAATGAGACCATTGGCTTGTCTGGGAAAGAGGAAATGATGGCTTTCTGAGAAAATTCACTATTATCAGTAAATAAATAATGAATACTTAATGGTCAGAATGGCAGCTGTTCATCATGTGGCTCCTAAAGCCACATGCTTTCTCAAGAAGTGCTATCTCTGACACGTGGCTTCAGAGAAGTCAGTCAGAATGGCTAAACAAAGATGGTCCTGGAAACTTGAGTTTCTCATCTCCCCAGACACCTGGTCAAGTGGCCTTTGAGAGTACAGACTTTCTCCCTGGCTTCGGGGAGAGTGAGGTTTTCCATGGCACTCACTGCACATCTCCGTAACTGTTAGTGACCCTGCTTGGAATGCTGGAACCAGAGGCTTACCTGCAGTTTCTCAGAACAGTAGATGAAGCCAGCACGGGCCTTCGCTGTGTCTTAATTTAGAAACAAGGCCTGCCTCTCAGCAGGTGTCTGTTGATGATCTGGAAGCATGGCTGGTCCAGGAGCAGCATGGCTGTGGATCTGACTAGTGTGGAAACTATGTTGGGCTGTCCTAAATGAGTTTCAGCAGACTCCAAGAAGTGCACCTCTGTATGCATAGATATAGTTTCAATTCTTTTCTTCTGTTGAGACATGGTTTCACTATATAGCCTAGGCTGGTCTGGAATCTGCCTCTGCTTC
This sequence comes from Montemys delectorum, assembly GCA_019843815.1. NCBI lineage: Eukaryota > Metazoa > Chordata > Mammalia > Rodentia > Muridae > Montemys > Montemys delectorum. The sequence goes on from JADRCD010123011.1 coordinate 7,127, forward strand.
CCAAGTATAGGTTACAGGTGTTTGTAAAAACAAAACAAAACAAAACAAAACAACAACAACAAAACAAACAAAAACTGTTCCTTTCTGCCAGCCATTTACTTCTCAACAATAACAACTCTGAGACTAATTATTTATTATTAAATATCTAGGCCACAAGCTTTGGCTCATTCTCTAACTAGATCATAACTTACTTAACCCGTTCAAACTATTCTATGTCTATCATTTGGTTATTTACCTCTCCTTCAGTCCTGGCCCACTTCTTCCTTTGAGTCTCTTCAGCATCTCTCTCAAATCTCTCCCAGTTTCTCTCCTTTTATTATCCCACTATTTCCCAGGAATCCTCTCTCTTCATGCCAATGTCCCACCTACTATCTCTTGCCTCAGCTCATTGGCCATAGGCTTTTATATTGATAGGTGATACTTATCAGAGATTCTCTCTACAGGGCTATGCCACCACACCCTGCTTAGATGCATTCTTTCCTCCAGCCCTGGAGCTCTTGTTAGAGGGAAAGCTCTAGATGTGTCTGGATGACATATTAAAGAAATGTCCAGAATCCTCAGAAGATCTGGAGTGCTGAGCCATGGCAGTGGGATTTAGGTACCAGTTGATGAAGGGGCCTAGTTTGCAGCTGTTTGCCTGGCTGCTTTCTATTCTGAGTGAATGTGTTAGAGGGAAATAGTATAGAGAATCCAAGCATCCCTCACAGATACCTAGAGCACTTAAGCAGAGGAGTTGCTGGTAGCATCATCTACCTAGGAAGCTGATACAGATCTCTTTCCATTCAGTAGGGGGTGCCCTCTGTGCAAAGCAGCCCCTGTGTCCTTCAGTGAAAGGATGTGCATCCCAGGGCCAGTGTCAAAACTGCTATCCTTCCACTGTTGATACTAAAGAGCTTGGCTGACCTTTCCATGTTTATTATTTATCACAACATGTATAGTAATTTCTGGGTGTGGTGTGGTGTGTGTGTGTGTGTGTGTGTGTATGCATGTACACACAGGGTAGAGTGTCAGGTGTCCCGTATATCTACCACTGACCATGGGGCTCTCTGTTTTTTCTGCTATGCTGGTTGGTCAGCATGCCAGTGGGATCTACTTGTCTCTATTCCTCTCCTCCAATGCTGGAGCTTCAGGGGTGTGTGGCCATGTCTGGACAATTTTACATGGGTGCTAAGGATCTGAACTCAGGTCCTCTTGGCTACACAATGGACGTTCTTACCCACTGAGCCACCTCTACAGCAGGCAGAGCTGTTTTTCTACTCATTTTTCAGATGTGAAAACAGAGGGTTTGGAAGTAGCCTGCCAGCCCTGCTCATGCCTGCCTACACCTGCCCTTTAGGTTCTCTGTGCTATATACTTTCTATATGATGTCCTGATGCAAGCAGGGAACGTGCCCAGCACAGGATCAGAGAATCATCTCTGTGCTGTACCACTGACAGATGTTAAATTTAGTATAAGTCATCAAAGTTTGGAATCCTGAGTTTCCATATCTAGAAAGTGAGAAAGCTAGATACTAGTTATGATCATAATTTGTGAATTAGGCATACATTTGATAGCAAGACTTGCTGGCTTCAGATATGGCTTGACCAAGTTGTTTAACAAGGATATCAAAACTTGATAGCCTGCCATTTCCTAGCTTTGCAGGCCTCTACAGGCCTGCAGGTTGTCTTTCAGATGGTGTAGGGATGTCCGATGGCTGCAGAGATTCCCTAGATGCACAGAAAGGGTGGGTGAGATTCTGAAGCCTCAGGTTAGGTTTTTTCCAACTCTGCTCCTGTTACATTCCCTGAAGTAATCACATAATATTTCTAAGCTTCATCTCAGACCATCTTAAGGGGTAAGGTCAGCAAGGCTGAGAAAATGTTTGTTTTCAAATTCAAGGATATGATTGAGGGACTTAAGAAAGTTAAGATAGAGTTCCTTGTATTTAAATTTAGTGGTCACTGCAGCTAGTAGGTCCTGTTCTGGGAGTACACTCTAGCCTCAGGCTGTGGGCTTGGTCTGTGGAAGTGGTACTTATCTTACTCTAAAAGCCCACGGGACAGGCTCTAGGGGAAGACTGTGTTCTTGTCTCAGTGTTAGAGCACTTCAGGCACCCAGCTCCCCTATCTGAGAACTCATTGCTCATCCAAAACTGCCCTTTTAACTCTTCCCTATGGCCAGCCATCTCCCCTGGTGTACATTCAAAGGAAACTATCACTAGCCTGAAAATCTGCTATATAGTCACCCCTTGGTTTACTTATAAGATTACTTCCAGGACCCTTATCCAGACAACAAACAAAGCCCACAGACTCTCTGGTCCCTTACATAAAATGGATGTATATTTGCATGCAATTTGCACAGATCTGCCCTGCTACTTATAATACTGGATACAAGGCAAATGCTATGCAAATGATTGTTATCTTGCACTGCTTAGGAAATAATGTTATAGCAAGGCCCATTTGCTCAATATTGATGCAACTCTAAAATATTTTCAGTCCATGGTTAGTTGAATCTGTGGATGTGGAAGTCATGGGTACAGAGGGTTGGTTGCATATGTATAGGTATATATACATCTATTTGTTTATATAATGGCCTATGAAAAGAGGAAATCCTGCAATTTCTAACAGCATAGATTAATCTTGGTAACAGGACAGTAAGCCAGAGACAGGAAGACAAATACTGCATGATTCACTTACATGTGGGATGAAAGAGAAATAGAATAGAGAGATGGTTCCTGGAGCCCAGGGGACAGGAGGAGTTAGGACACATCAGTCACAGGGCCCACATTTGAATTTATAAAGTTCGTAAGTGCTGGTGGACCTAATGGAAGCATGGTTACTAATCATGTTTTGTGTGCTTGAAGTTTGCTGTGGTAGATCTCAAATATTCTCATCTCTCACACACAGAAGGTAACTGTGAGGAGATAGATGTGTTAATTAGCTTGATTATGGTAATCATTTCACAGTGTATACACATATCAAAACATTATTTTGTGCACCTTGGATATATACAACTTCTATTTGTTAATTATTCCTCAATAAGGCAGAGAAAAAATTAAAAAAGAAACTTGAAACTTTTGATATGGAAAAAGAAGAGTTCAGGGGACATCAGTGCTGGATTACTTAACAAGAATGCTGGGGGGCTAAGGGGGTGCAGCCCGTGGTGCAACCATGAGGACCCGAGCAAGGCGGGCACCATGTGCTTGTTATCCCGAAGTTTGCCACATGGTTCTTCAGTTCGTTACCCTGTCCAGTGATCCATGTTATCAGACCCCTTAACCTAATTGTACCTAAGCCCTTCAGACACTGTAATAGATACTGAGTCCCAAATGCTTACAATGGGGCTGCTACGTGGTGTAATCTTGCTCTGAAGCTTGTGGGAACCAGGAAACCATTTTCAATAGATGTGGGAGGGGAACCATGCTCCTGTGTCAACTTTAGAATGACAGGCACAGCAGCTGGTGGAGGGGTAGCTGAGCCAAGCAAGCTTGGTAGCATCTCAGAGGGAATTTACCCCCTGTGGTCTGACAGAAAACCACTAAGCTTCTGACTGAAGGCAGGTACTACTAGGAGAGGCAAAAGAAATAAACCGCAGGGGTGGAGGTGGGGAATGAAGAAGCAATGGCTGCCCACTCCCCAGCTTGGGTGGTGGTTGGCTGAAGGAGTCAATTTGGGAATAGACATTCTTTTTTTCCTAGCAGGAATGAACTGGAGGACTGGATTCAGATTATAGACTGGTCTGATGAGTCAGGGTATCTTGAAGTAGAATTTGGCAGTTGTGATGATGGGATGGGATGATTTTAGGATATGACACTTGGATATGATTTCATTCCTCCCTTGTTCAGTTTCCTCATTGAATCAATAGATGATTAAATGATCTATAATTGTCATGTTTTTTTCCAGTTTCTTGGGAATCTTCTTTGTCCGGTGGGTGCCTCAAAAGGGAGTCGGTGTACACTCTGTTCTGGATACCTGGAAGAAAGCAGTGTTTCAAGGGAGCAAAACGTTTAGATGCTGAGTTGAGATGGCCTGACTTTGACTCTCAGCTCTGCCATGTATTCCTTTAGATGGATTTTAGCACACTCATGTTAAGAGCCTGTTTGGAAGTCTGGGGTTTAGGGATGTAGGGACAGTAACAGTGCTTCCCGTTATTGATACACCGGGCTGTGACAATGGCTGTAGTGGTGACACTGAGAAGAAAGAGGATGGATGTGATGGAGGAGGAGGAGAAGGAGGAAGAGGAGGAGGAGGAGGAGAAAGAGGACAGATGTGATGGTGGTAGAGGAAGAGGAGGAGGGGACTTGTTCATCTTGTATACATGTCCTATGCTCTCATCTGAATCTTTACTCTCATCATGTTTAAAAACCTTATGTATTTTATTTGTTGACAATTTCATACCTATATGTAATAAAATATCATATATGCTCCTAATTCCCCTTTCCACCTTTTCCGATATCTACCTAATATGTCTCCTCTTTTAACTTCATGTCTCCTGCTTCTGCTTCTTCATTCCCCCTTCTCATCCTTCTCTTCTTCCTCCTCTTCCTCCTCCCCTTTTCCTCCCTTTGATATCTTACCAAGTCAAGTCAGTGCTGCCCCATATGTACACAGGGATGAGTCCATCCACTGGAGCCCAGAAAATCTACCAGTGGCTACACTCTTAGAAAAGAATGCCCCACCCCAGCAGCTATTATCTGCCAAGAGCTCTTCAGTAAGGGTGGGCCTGGAGAACAAGCCACTCATCAGTGCTGGGGTTTTGGCTAGTTCGGCCTTGTGTGCACAAGTCCGTGAGTATAATGGTCATTCCATGTCCAGAAGACAGCATCTCACAGGACTCCTCTCCATCAGCCAGCATAAGAGCTGATCTCAGCTTCTGCAATGTTCTCTGAGCATTGGTGGCAGTTACTCGGAGCAATGTTACCAGTTGTGACTCTTTGCTCAACCACTATCCACTGCAGAGAAAGGTTCACTGGCCAATGTTGAAGGCTGAGCGATGTCTTGACATTTTCCTTTTACCCACAGAGATGGAGATAAAATCCATTGAAAACCTCAATTGATCCACTAGGAGATCAATTACAAGTATACCAGGTATCACTGAGACAGTCCCCTTACAGAGAAGAGCAACTTCCCAAGTTGTACCTCTGCATCTTTGCTGCCAGGCCTGAACATGCCAGGCCATGCCCACCCTGTCAAGCAGTAGCAGAAAAGGTACAGAGATGGCTGTAGAAATGACAGCAGTAATCATTTACCCCTGCTTCCTGGGAGGTAGGCCTCTGGCTCACCAAATACTTATGTGGCCCTTTCTGAGTGACAGACATATTTCTAGCCTCTGAAAAGATGCTAGTTGAATAAAACTAATCCTGCCATTGAGATAAGACAGAGGACATAAAAAGATTTGGCTTCCTTGCTCAGTTAACCTAGTCATAGAAACTGTTTCTCCATTATACTGGCACAGGTTCAGCAGCACGTTGCTGTTGTTGCTGCTGTTGTTGTTTCATTTGTTTGAAAGATAACTGTACATGTGATGATGATATACAGCTAGGGATGAGAGCCACTGATTCGGTGGCTGAATCTTGCAATAATCAAGCAGTTGTATGTCTTCTGAGTGGTTAGGATCAAAGCAAACACAAGAGTTTATAACCTTGATAAGTAGGTGAGTGGAATGGAAGTTATTTGAATCTACTGGCCATCATCTCTGGACCCTATGAAGTCACATGTCTCCACGGGCACTCAGTAATCTCTGGAACATTCCAGAGTAGGATTAAATGTGTTAGATCTGATGGGATGAGTCCTCACACAGCACCGGATGGAAGCATAGTCTACAACAGACACCCAGCATTCTGAATGCCCCCTGCCTCCCTCGCTATGTTTGAAACAGTTTGTTCTGTAGTGAGTGAGCTTCAGAAGAGAGCTGCTTTTGCCACAGAACCACAGTGAGTGCGTGAGATCTGTTTCTTTCCTCTGACTGTACAGGCCAAGTAAGCCAAATACCAAAGTACCAGAGGTGGTCAGAGATGTACCTTCTGAGCCCTCTGTGCACAGGCAATGATGGGGATGTGGGGGAAGGAGGAGGAAATGAGTGCAGGAGGGACCGCCTCTACCATCAAGGCAGGGAGTGGGAACTTGGAAGACTGGGCCATTTGGCATATCTGCTGCCTACTGGGCATGTAGCCAAATTTCCCATTGCCTTCTGCCAGTCCATAAAATCACCACAGACAATGAAGTCAAGGCTAAAAATGAGCCTCAGTCTGCAATTGTTTTGCAAATGTCTCTTCATTTCTGTATTTCTGAGGGATGTATAATGTCTTGGGTCTATAGTAGTGTGTGGGGGTTGGGTGGAGGATAGTTCTGAGGATTGAATTAGGGCTTCATGCATATTAGACCAAGGCTAAGTCTACTCCAAGGATACCTGCCTAGTCCTCAGTAGTTTTGAAGGTGGAGCATAATATACCAGACAGAGATGATAATGTGGGAATATACACAAAGCACTAGTCACAACAGCCATACTATGGAGGCGGCCTAGGTGTCAATCAACAGAGTATCGATAAGCACGCCTGCGAAGGGCGCTGGTGTTGATTTCTCTCCCTGCACAGTGGGCTTGGCCATCCCTGTCCCACTCTTCATGAAGGCTCCTGACTCAGAGGGCATGTGCTGATTTGCAGTGTGATCTGGATTTGAAAGTAGATACCAGTGGATCTGAAAAACCCAGGCTATGAGATAGGGTAGAGACCATAAGGTTTCTGACAGTTCCCATGCCCTTCACAGGACAGCCAGTAAAGGGGGAGAAGCAGACGGTTGGAATCAGGAAGCAGGGAGAGACGAACCTGACTCAGTTCATCTAGTTCTTCACCTTCAGATTCTGCTAATTATATCCAGTTGGACTGCAAAACAAACAGCAAAAACCAAAAGTCAAAGAACAAACTACAACAACAAAGCTGTCAAACCCAGGAAGATTAAGCGCTTGCCCAGAGCGACGCGCCGAGTTATCACAAGGCAGGGTTGGATTTTGTGTCCGAAAGGTCCCAGAACCCACAGTATGCTCACTTGGAATCTTGACTGGTATCCATAAAGACGCAGGCAGGAGTCTGCACTTAAGGGAGGAGGCTGTCTCAGCCATTGTTGACTGCCCTGCAGTGGAACTATGAACAGTCCGAGCTGTTGAGGCGCTTCAAGGCCAGAGAACTTTGGAGTAGAGGAAACACAGTCTCTTGCTGTGACCTGACAATGTGTCTTGATCCCTGGATAAATCTCCTTGTCTCATATTTACTCAGTGCTTAGTAGCTGACCTCAGGGCATTGGGTACTTCAGTAAGGGATGGGGTAGGTTACCTAATTCTTACAGCCAAGTAGCAGAGAGATACTATTGACAAGGATAAAGGACAGGAGTGGATTGCTTGGCATCTTGGAAGAATCTCTACCCATCCGGATCTGTGCATAATATACCTGTATATTTGCATATATGTCTAATACATGAACATATTTGTCTGTGTGAGTGGGAGGACACACGTGTATAGAGTCAGAGGAAATCCTCGGGGGCAAGCTTTGCCTTGTTATAGGTGTCATGCTTCATGTCTCTGCAATGCACTCACCAGGCTAGCCAGCCTGCTAGTCAAGGGATCCTCCTCTCCCCTGTGTCGAGGCTCACTGGAGAAACACTGCGGTTACAAATGTAGACCCCGTGCTCGGCTTTATGTGGGGCCTAAGGATTCAGACTTCATTCTCACACTGGCATGGCAAGCGGTTCATACCTTGAGCCACCTCTTCAGACTCTTTAATTGTTTTTATACTTACATCTATTATGCAGATGAGGAAAGTCAGGCTTAGAAAGATTGGGGGACTTTTCCCAAGGGCATCCAGGTAAGTTTGTAACTGGACAGTCTGACTGACCCCAGAAGATTCACTGTGATCCATCCACTGGGGCAGGGTGTGAACGTGAGTGTGGTGGTCAGCTTTCTGTCGCTATGACCAAATAAATATCTGAGAGAAAGCAATGTGAATGAGGGAAAGTTTATTTAGCTTCATGGTTTGGGGCTTTCAGGCTCTGATTACTTGTCTCCATTGTTCCTAGGCCTGGGTTGAAGAGAAAGAATATGATAACTAACAGAAAGCATGCATGGAATAAATCACTTGCCTCCTCGTATACAGGAAGCAAATGAGCGGAGGGCATGGACCAGGGACAAAATATGCCCTTCAAATATGTTCATGGTGACTTACTTCCTACAGTTAGACCTCCTCTTACAGTTTCCAGAACTTTCCAACAGCCCAGTAAGTTATAAACTCTTCACAGAGAGCTCTGAATCAGTTGTTTCAGGAAGGCCCTAACTCTGACCGAATGCTACTGTATTTGGCAATAAGCCTTCAACACACAAGCTTTGGCATACTTTTAAGGTTCTAGCAAAAAGACAAGCAGTGGTGGCGCATGCCTAATCCCAGCACTTGAGAGACAGAGGCAGGTGGATTTCTGAGTTTGAGGCCAGCCTGATCTACAGAGTGAGTTCCAAGACAGCCAGGGCCACACAGAGAAACCCTGTCTCAAAAAACCAAAAAAAAAAAAAAAAAAAAATCCTAGCAAAAATGGAAGGTCTGAGAGAAGCTTATGGTAGAGTGTCTAAGATCAGAAGAGGGAGTATGGTAGCAGGCCAGTGCTCTGCACAGCCTTTTCCATGGGTGGCGTGAGCTGCGCTGGCCCTGGGCTGCTGAACTGCTGTCTGTGATTATCTTTCTCCTTGAAGATCACAGTGCAGGCACAACCTCTTCCGTCTAGGGGGTACGAGGCAATTCTGCATCAGTATAGCTCTCGTTTGTGTATGGGGCATCTCACAATCACTCTGATGTTACAATGTACTGCACACAGAGTGAGTAAGGGCCCTTTAGGATCCCAAATTCCAGCCACATCTAACATATCAATCCCCATTTCTACATCCATGGTAGTTGTGTCTCTGTGGTTGTCTCAAAGAATTGTTTATTTATTTAACAATTTCACATGTGTATGTCATGCATACTGACTACACACGTGTATCATGCATACTGACTACTCTCACCCCACCTTCCTACCCTGTTCTCCACCTTTCCCGCTTCCCACAAGCTTCTGTCTCATGTTCATGTCTATTCATTTTGTTTTGTGATCCATTGAAATGAATGAGGATCTTCTTTGTGATCGTAGGCTTAGAACCTGGCTGCCTCAATAGTAAAGACAGTGACTATTCCTCTCCCAGAATCTATCATTAGCCAGTCAAGGAAAGGGAAGGGGCTCATTGGGTCCTATCCTTCACTCTGGAACTGTTCCTATGACCTCCACACATGCACTGTGGCCTGCAAACACTCAGCCATTCACCCATTACAAACAGAAAATAAAAATTAGAAAAAAAATAAGGTAGTTAGCACTTGAGGAATGGCACCTGAGTTTGTCGTCACATGCATATACATACAAATGCATGCATAAATACAAATGTGCACGTGTTCATAAATAGGTATACATTTGGGGCTGCAATTGGAGGAGTGAGTTCTTGGAATAGGTAGGTGGTGGTGTTTAAAGTCTTGCTTTGAACATGACATTCAAGATCCACAAAGCATACAGTCTCAGACACTAACCTATCCCCATTTGAGCATCCTCTGTAATCCAAGGACATTCTTCTGGGACCTCAATTGATACCCATCTACTCATGCATGTCCTTGTCCTCCACTCACAATGTGCCCTGGGCCAAGCCTTCTGCCAGCGGTGGGGACAGTGATGAACACAACAGATTCTCTGTCCTTGAAGAGCTCACAGTCTTGTTGAGATGTGACTGAAAAAATGATTTGTCAATTCAAGAGTATTGGATTTCTCCAAATGTTACAGTAGGGAAAAAATAATTCCCAAGTCTTTAAAACCGTTACCCATTTTAATTGATTTAATTAGGTAAAATTCATAGAACTGTAATATTGGAAGGAGCCCAGAAACCATTTATTTATTCCCATTTCTCCTCTTTGCCTCCAGGCCATGCTACAGTGAAGTAATCCACCAAACCCATACCTTCCACAAAGAGCGGTGTTTCCAAGAACCACACATAGCTCATTGGCCACTCAGATCAAGAAAATAAGATGGAAAAACTTGATATTTGTAGCTGCAAAGTATTGCTCTGAAAGATGTGAATGGAATCATTCAAACACACACACACACACACACACA
>JADRCD010123032.1:3902-14701 GCA_019843815.1 Montemys delectorum
TGTGTGTGTGTGTGTATTGAAGTTAGATAGTTACTTTTCTGAAGAGGAACACTATTGTTCTATTGTTCTAAATACATTGCTTTGTTACTGTGTCAGGGAATATATCCTCACTTTCCTCATTAACTCCCTGTTTTCTATGTTAGAAACTCATTTGCTATTTATAGGTATTCATAAAGTAATTCAAGTTACTTCCCACTTATACTTGTTCTGATATAACCAAAAACCATTTGGTGACATTATCAACTCATTAAAGTGAGAGATGTAACAGAAAGAACACATGCAATGAGGAATAAATATAAAAGTGTTAACCACTGAAAAGGAAAAAATATCCACCTGGATGATTTCTCATGGTAAAATGAGTTAAGTTTCAAGTAGCAAAGCTGATTATTCTAAAAAAAAATATAGAAAGTTGATTTAATTATTGCCAATATTGATTGAGCATCTCCCACATATAATACATATGTTTAACTTGAGAAAAATATATTAGAGAATAAAAGTAGTCTTTGCACTTAAGGATGTTTAGCTCCTAAAATGAATCTAATAGAAGGACTGGAATTAAGCAAAAACAGTACGCCAATGAATTTCAATATAAAATTACCAGAAGCTGGGTAATGACTGGACAGTAAGTTCTATTTAATTGAAGAGCTAAAAGGGTTTTCAGAAGAAAACTCTGGGGTTTGAAAGAACTAGCCAAATATTTAGTGTATTATTCAGGACCATTATGGTTTTTTTTATTACTTTTATATTTTACAGTCCAGTCATTACCCACCTTCTGGTCCTCCCTCTCACAGTTCCTCATATCATTCTGCCTACCTCTTGTCTCCAAGAGGATGCCCCCCCAACGACTGATCCCACCAAGCATCCCTACCTCCTAGGGCCTTAAGTTTCTCTGGGGTCAGACGCATCTGTTCTCACTGAGGCCAGATCAGGAATTCCTCTGTCATATGTGTCAGCTGCCTCAAAGCAGCAACTGTATGCTGTCTGGGTGGTGGCACAGTGTCTGAGAGATCTTAGTGGTCCAGGTTTGTTGAGATTGTTTGTTTTCCTATGAGGTTACCCTCCTCCTCAGCATCTACCAGCCTTTGCCTAATTTAATCACAGGTATCTCCTACTTCTGTCCATTGGTTGGATGTACGTATCTGCCTCTGCATCATTCAGCTGCTTGGTGGGTCTCTCCAAGGATTGCCATGCTAGGTTCCTGTCTGTAAACACAACACAGCATTAGCAATAGTATCAAGCCTTGGAGCCTCCTCTTGAGAAGGATCCCAAGTTGGGCTGGTCACTGGACCTTCTTTCCCTCAGTGCCTTCTCCAATTTTGTCCCTGCACTTCTTATAGACAAGAACAAATATGGGTCAGAGTTTTTGACTATGAGATGGCAACCTCATCCCTCTACTTGATGTCTCCCTGTCTTTCTATTGGAGGTGGACTCTACAGGTTCCCTCTCTCCACTGTTGGACATTTTATCTAAGGTCCCTCCCTTTGAGTTTTGAGAGTCTCTGACCTCCTAAGTCTGTGGTACTTTCTAGAGAGTCCCCCTACCTCCTACTCCCCAAGGTTGCATTTTTCCATTCATTCTGCTGGCCTTAGGGACTTCTCTCCTGTTTCTACCACCAAAAACCTGATAATGATCCCCTTTTACACTCCCCATCCCCTCTCCCAACCAAGTCCCTATATCCCTCTGTCACACATGTTTGCTTTTTTTCCTCCCTTCCAAGTGGGATTGAAACATCTTCACTTGGGCCCTTCTCCTTGTTAACTTTCTTGAATTCTGTGGATTATATTCTAAGTATTCTGTACTTTTTTGGCTAGTATGCATTTATTACTGAGTATATACCATGCATATCCTTTTGGGTCTGAGATGTGTCACTCATGATGATATTTTCTAGTTCTATCCATTTGCCTGTAAAACTCATGATATCCTTGTTTTTAATAGCTGAGTAGCATTCCATTGTGTAAATGAATCACATTTTATGTATCCATTATTCACTTGTGGGACATCTGAAAACCAGTATGCTGACCTAAAATCCTATTACATGACAATAGTACTTTAAGGAGGATGTAAATAACTCACTGAAAGAAATCCTGGAAAACACAGGTAAACAGGTAAAAGCCTTTCAAGAGGAAACAAATAAGTGCCTTAAAGAAATACAGGAAAACACAATCAAACAGGTGAAGGAATTGAAGAAAGTAGTCCAAGACATAAAAACGGATTTAGAAACAATAAAGAAAACAAAAAAGGAAGCAACCCTGGAAATTGAAGACCTGGGAAAGAAGTCAGGAGCTACAGATGCAAGCATCAACAACAGAATGCAAGAGATAGAAGAGAGAATCTAAGGCACAGAAGATACCTTTGAAGATATTGACACAATGGTCAAAGAAAATACAAAACATAAAAAACTCCTAGCCCAAAACATCAAGGAAATCCAGTACATAATGCAAAGACCAAACCTAAGAATAATAGGAATCGAAGAGAATGGACATCCCAGCTCAAAGGACCAGAAAATGTTTTCAACAAACTCATAGAAGAAAACGTCCACAATCTAAAGAAAGAGATGACTGTATATGTACAAGAAGCCTATAGAACATCAAAGAGATTGGACCAGAAAAGAAAATCATTTCATCACATAATAATCAAACACTAAAGACTATTAAAAGCCACGAGGGAAAAAGGTCAAGTAACATATAAAGGCAGATCTATCAGAATTACTCAAAACTTTTCAACAGAGACACTGAAAGCCAGAAGAGCCTTGACAGAGGGCATGTAGACCCTAAGAGAACACCCATGCCAGCTCAGCCTGCTATAACTTTCAAAACTGTCAATTATTCCGGAAAGAAAACCCAAAATGTTCCATGAAAAAACCAAGTTTGATCAATATCTATTTGCCAATCCAGTCCTACATAGGATTCTAGAGGAAAATTCCAACATAAGGAGGGTACATATATCAAATAAAGAGGGAGAAATTAACAAAAACAAAAGCAGAAAATCACATACACATAAGGCCACTCACAACAACAAAATGACAGGAACTAACAATCATGTCTTTAATATCTCTCAGTATCAATAGACTCAATTCCCCAAGAAAAGACATAAGGTAACAAACTGGATATGCAAACAGTATACAGCATTTTGTTCCATATAAGAAACACACCTCAGTGACCAAGAGATACTACCTCAGAATAAAAGGCAAGAAAAAGGTTTTCTCAGCAAATGGTCCCAAAAAAATATGCAGGAGTGTTCTTTATAGTATCCAATAAAATAGACATTCTACCAAACGTTATCAAAAGAGATGGGGATGGACATTTCATATTCATCAAAAGGAAAATCTACAAAAAGAAAGTCTCAATTCTGAACATGTATACCCCAAATGTATGGGCACCCACATTTATAAAAGAAATATTAATAACAGTCCAAGTATATATAGACCCCACCACATAATAATAGTGGGAGACTTTAACACCCTACTCTCACCAATGGCAGAATCTAAACAGAGACACTGTGAAATTAGTAGAGGTTATAAACCAAATGGATTTAATAGATATCTACAGAAAATGTAATCTTAAAACCAAAGAATATACCTTCTCAGTACCTCATGGTACTTTCTCCAAAATTGCCCATATTATCTGTCATAAAACAAGCCTCAGCATATACAAGAAGATTGAAATAACCCCATGCATCCTATAAGATCGTCATGTACTAAGTCTGGTCTTCAACAACAACAAACACAACAGAAAACCCACCCCATGGAAACTGAACAACTCTCTACTCAATGATAATTTAGTCAGAGAAGAAAAAGAGAAAGAAATTAAAGACTTCCTGGAAATCAATGAAATTGATGACACAGCATGTCCAATCTTGTGTGACGCAATGAAAGCAGTGTTAAGACAAAAATTTGTAGTATTACATTCCCTGGTAATGAAATTGGACAGATCCTACACTAGCAATTTAACAGCACACATGAGAGTTCTAGGACAAAAAGAAGCAAACACACCCAAGAGGAGTAAATGGCAGGAAATAGTCAAACTCAGGGCCACCAAGAAAATGATACAAATAATCACCAAACCCAAAAGCTCTTTCTTTGAGAAAAATGTCATGTTTTTATTCTTAATCATTTTCTTTGGTTTATGTTTTATGTGGATGTATGTTTTACTGCATGTATGCTTGTGTACTATGTGTGCATTGTAACCACATAAGTCAGTAGAGGGAATCAAATCACCTGGAACTGAAATTAGAGACTGTTGTGAACCACCATATGGCTACTGGGACTCAAACCCAGATCCCTGGAAACAGCAGACAGCACTCTTTCCATTTTTCCTGCCCCAACAGTGTTTTGAACTTACTTTTCTCTGTGTATTTAAAAATGAATTTATTTTGTATTTGTAAAATTTGATTATTACAAAATTATAACATGAATAGAGGAGTATAATTAATTAGCATTGAAAGTCAAGAGTCAAAGATTAATGGGGGATTACTTCAAAGTTTGATTGTCTATGTAGTCAAGACTAAAGCATCTTATTAGAACCTTTATTTTTCAAGGATGAGGCATTTATTTCATACCATGTATAACACTGCTTTTAGTAACATGTACAATAGTAACACTTTTAACTTTCTGACAAAGAACCCTAAGCTACTTGGTAGATTTTCACTAAATTTTGACATTTGAAGTCTTAGAAATTTGATTTTTTTTCTGAGTATTCTAAACCTTTATGTATCGATGTGGTCAATAGTATATACCCCATATTACTTATCATAATTTCTAAGTTTTCTATAAATTTTTTACACTAAAGAATTACAAAAAGAACTGAGGCCGTCCATTCATAAAAGGACCACTAACTGAAAAAATCATGTAGGGTTCTGGAAATTTTATAACATTATTTTCAATTAATAACTCTAGGCAAATGGATTTTTGACAGTTATTGCTAACTTATAAGTGTATGGGTACAGCTATGCATATGTGTGCTTGTCTGTGTGTGTCTCTTTGTATGTATATGACACATTTGTTCATGTGTCCATGGAAGGGAATAGAGTGCTGGATTCCATGGAGCTCTAGTCATTGACAGTTTGAACTGTCCCACACTGCTGCTGGGAAACAAACTCAGATCTTGCGTACTAAGTATATGCTTAAATTATTGAAACAATCTGTTTTTATTTATGGAAAGAAAAATGTAACATTTTAATAAATATTTTAAAGTTGTTTTGTTCCATTAACATATTAAAAATGTCAAAAGTTATTCAAATTGTTTTATATTCATGATTATTGTATCATTTTCCTGTAAGCAAATCAGGAAAGATAGGCTTCTAGATTCCTGTAATTGTTTGATTAGAACTACCTTGCCAATTATTCAATAATTCTGTTGTTTTTATTAATTTGCTTAGAGCAAAATTAATTCCAGACTATCTGAAGCAAAAAGGCAACTAAATCAAAATAAATAATATTGTTTCTAAGCCACTGATCTCTGAATCTGTCCTGAGGAAGGCACAAGTGAATAACCACTGTCACGCTGAACTGTAACAATGCAGTCACTGCCAATCAGTCAACGTGTGGGTCACATAAAAAGAGAAAAGATGATTGGTTTAAATGGAGACTTCAGTGCCCTAATATAATTTCATAGAGTTAATAAAAAAAAGTGGTATTTAGGAATATTCTTATGAAAAACACCTCCTTTAATAATATTAGACATATTTTTATGCTGATATATATATATTTATGTCCCTGTAGACATGACGTTGGATTCAATTGTTGAAGTGAAATGAAGGTTGTATTACATTGTGTTATTACTCCTTCAGACTATGACTAGACTTCATATGTAGTGATATTTCAAAATATGAAATTTCATATTAATATAAAATAATATATAAAGTGAGAAAAATAAAAATAAATAAAAATATTAATATAAAATAATACAAGTACAAATTTGATAGTTGTCCTAGTTAAGGTTAGCATTGCTGTGATAAAACACTGTGACCAAAGCAACTTGTGGAAGAACAGGTTTATTTGGATTCCATTTCTGTATCACTGGTCACCATTAAGGGAAATCAAGACAAGAACTCAACTGGGTAGACTTGGCAGGAACCTGAAGGCAGGAGTTGATGCAGAGACCATAGAGGGGTCCTGCTTACTGGTTTGCTCCTCAAGGCTTGTTCAGCCTGCTTTCTTGTAGAACCGAGGACTACCAGCCCAGGGATGGAACCACCCAGAATGGGCTCACATCAATCACTAATTAAAAAGGCTCTTCAGAATTATCTACACTCCATCTTATCAAGGCATTTTCTGAATTGAGGTTCTTTCCTCTCTAATGACTCTAGTGTGTCAGGACTTTCCCCCAGTGAATAAAGATTACAAGGGAGCAATCTTTGGGAAAGTAATCAAGATGTCTGGTTTGGGAAGAAGAAGAGAGATGGTAGGAGCAAGAAATGACCATTTTGGATGGTGGGAGCAAGGGAGGGAAGCTGAAGGCAGTTGATTCAAGTGGCTGATGCACCATGGGAGGAGTTCTTTCTTTTCTTTTGTTTATTGGATATTTTTTTTATTTACATTTCAAATGTTATCCCCTTTCCTGTTTTCCACACTTCTTGGAAATCCCCTATCCCATCCTCCCTCCCCCTGCATCTATGAGGGTGTTCCTCCACCCACCCACCCATTCCTACCTCCCCATCCTCGATTCCCCCGTGGACATCTATCTAGCCTTCATAGGACCAAGGACCTTTCCTCCCATTGATGCATGACAAGGCCATCCTCTGTTACAAATGCAGCAGAGAAGAACCTAAAGAAATGTTCAATATCCTTAGTCATGAGGGAAATGCAAATCAAAACAACCCTGAGATTCCACCTTCCATCAATTAGAATGGCTAAGATGAAAAACTCAGGTGACAGCAGATGCTGGTGAGGATGTGGAGAAAGAGGAACATTCCTCCATTGCTAGTTGGGATGCAAGCTGGTAAAACTCCTCTGGAAATCAATTTTGTGGTTCTTCAGAAAATTGGACATAGCAAGGGAATATTTCTAACATAGAGTAGTTTGTAAAATTAGGATGCTAGATTCTGTGCCCAGCAATTGTGTTTCCTATTGATTCTAAACTAAGATTGTGTGTTTTCCTTCATATGTGGACTCAACTGGGTTCCAGATAAAGACACAGTACACCCTAGCCAGCTGCAGGAATTTAAGAGCACAGCATGGGCATCCCAAAGGACAGCCATGGGAACTTAATAAGCCCATAGGAGAGAGTGATTTTGGAGCTTTGGAGAGGGATAGCCAGCATGGGTGAGACAGGCCCTGGCTAAAAGGAAAGAATGTAGTCTCTGCTTGTCCACTGGACTGGAGACAATTGGCTGGGGCCTAGCTGGTGTTAGTATGGGTTGCTTTCTAATATTTCATGCAACACTAGCTTAGATGAGTTGACATAAAACTAACCAGCACAACATTTGACTATACAAAAGAAGATAGTATTCCTTTTTAGTGGTCTAACTCATTTAGATCAGTATCTTCTTTTCTCTATGTAATATGTGAATAAAAATTTGAAAATGTAAAACTATAAACAATCTTCCTGCTTAGTAAAGTAGCCCAAATTAGCTACAGAGCACTATAAATGTGTCTAGTCTGAATTCAGCTGTTACATAATTGTAAAATAACCAATGGACTTCAGAAAAATAGTAAAAAAAAAAATAAAGAATCTCTTCAATTTTTATGTTAAAAGTATGCTGATATGTTAACATTTTAGTTTTATTGAGTTAAATATATTGCCAAATATTTTGCTTTTACTTTTAATGTACCTATTATAAAAATTTAGTGCTGCAGAATTACCTTGTATATATAGACCCATGTCATATTTCTACTGACATTTTTAATTTGGTGATCGTAGGAGAGGTAGTTTCAAATATTCTGCAATACCAGAGATATTCTTGGCCTCTCCTTGCTAGGTGTCAGAAGCATATTCCTTAAGTACAGGCACTCACCAAGTCTGTGGATTCTGCCACTTATACACTAAGAGAAAATTGTTTTCCAGTTTGAGAGACAATAGTTCATAGTATTCAAAGTAGCCCCATAAAATAATAAGGATACTTAAAATGCTGTATTGAAGAAATTTCACTGATAATTGAATCAAAGGCATAAATATTTCTCATTTGATGGGGTTATCAGGATTATTGTTCCTAATATGTTATCTACTAACAATGTGACTGTGTGATAATGGGAGAAGAAACTGCATATAAGCATAAGAATGAATATATGTACATAGAGCTGTGGATTCAAACACATTTGCTTACCTTAAAGATTGGTTCATAGAAATCCAAATTTGCATTTTAATGTGTAATATTTGTCATTTCCATAATGAAAAATCTATGCTCCCACTGAAATTACAAGTTTAAATTTTTATAAATAGTATATTAGTAAGAAATTATTTCTGTAAATTTTGTGGTTATGACTTTCAATGCCTATTATTTTTTCCAATATACATTTATAACTTTATATTTGTCTTTATAATCCATGTTTCATAAGACAAGGAGAATAATGAACTTGTATATGTTGAGTAAAAGACAAATCACTTGTTTTACTAGCCATATATATATAATAACATAAAATTAGCTTACATTCCTAAACATGTACCTAATACTTATTGAATACGTTGTTAAATGAACAACTAGAATGCATAGTGTAGTCAATAGTCTACAGCAATTTTTATCACAGTCCTGCTGCAGACTTTATTTTTGTAAATTGTCACATTTTCTTTAATGTGTGGTATCCCACACAAATCAGTAACTGACTGAGTTAGAGCTTGTGTATAATATTAATAACTGTGTTAATACTCAGTGTTATTTTCAACTGTGAAAGAGCAACAGGAAATCTCATGCCTCATTTGTGTTCTACTTAGAGTAAAGGCAATAATCACATCTTTTTTAACAAGAAAGTAAAATAAAATTGGATAAAATATATCATTTTCTTGTTTCTCATTTTAAATTAAGAAAACATAAAACTAAATGCACCATAACTGCTCCCAAGCCACAATGAGTTAATCATGTCAAGTGTTTCTAAGAGATCCTTTAAAAATGGGGAAGAAGAAAAGAGCAATTCAGTTAATAAGGAATCCTAAAGATACAACTTAGTATGGTTGATAATGAACATAAGTTGAATTTTTCACTGGGAATACAAAGAACAGAATTTACTAGGATACTGTACACTAGCATGTTGTTATTAAACATATCATCCCCTAATATTAGAAAATAACTACTTTATTTTTCATCTTCTTTTCTCAATCTACCTGTATCTTAAAGATCACTGTGTACATTTGGTACATTGATGGATAATGTTGTTACCATGGGTCAAGTAGAAGACAGGGGTTAACAATGAAACTGAAAATGAGATGAATTATTTAAGATACTGGCCTGTGAAGAACTATAAAACAGTATACTCATGAAAAAAAATTCAAATTGAAATTGGAAAAAGAAACCCCAAGTGACATAGGAAATAATAAAATCTTCACAAATAAGTTACAAATTGTCTACCACAATGTATTAGGAAAAAATTTAATTTCGTGAAGAATCATTTTAAATAATTGATATGCAATATTATGCTCTTAGTTAACCAATTTATTGTGTGTGGTTTTCTTGTTTTCAAACTTTATAGAGAGTTCTTAAAATTAACCTAATAGTATATGTTATGGGCTCTTTTATAGTAAATAGATCATCAACAAAATATTCCAAATAAGCTTTTTTCTTCAAGGTTTTATGATAAGCATTGAAAATTAGATTAAGAATTATCATATTAATTATGATGATTTTATGAATTTTGCAGACAAATGGATGGAACTAGAGTGAAGTAACAGACACACCTTTAGTAAGATCCTTTATCTCAAATAATGACGTAATTGAGGGCCAGAAGAAGTGACAAATGAAAGATTTAACAGAATCATTCAGATATAGGATACTGACACGGAATAGTAGCTACTTAAGAGCAATGAGGGAGAGAAGGTTGAATTCAGATGTGCTCAGTTCAGTTCAGTTGAATTCAGTTCAGAGATAGTACAGTTCATTTAGTTCAGAGGCATTCTTTCCAAGCAAAGTAATTCAGTCAGTAGTGGAGAAAAGCCAATTTGAGTTAGTCAACTTGGAGAGGAGTTTGAGTCTGAACAGGTTAGTTGAACCAATGAGCCAGAGTTCAGAAAGAGTTAGAAATGATGAGTTTACTCAATAGTAAATCTCAGCAGCAGACACATTCTAGGCCTACGTAAGAAGATGGAGGCTGGAAGCTGAAGCCTTCTAGGTCTGAGCTTTTAAAAGAATTGTTTGAACAGATAGTATAAGCTTCTAGGCATAGGTCTAGGGATAATTAGATAGAAATACTCTGGGCTCAGCCAAAGCCATGGATTTGCACAGCTTGGGTTTAGCTTTTATCTCATCCCTCCACTGGAAGAAATAAATCAACATTTACATTTACATGTATTACCAAATGTATAATACACTTGTTACACATGATAATAAACTACAATGGAACATATTGATAAATAAGATATCTTGCACCTGGTAATAGTGAGGAACTTTGGTGGCTCTATAAGGTGATTGTGTATGCAACAGCAATATGCTTAAATGTCTACATAACACTTTTTAAGAAATCCTGGCCGAGACTCCATCTCAGGCTACCTATTTCTTTGATATTTTATGCATAAAAATATAGTTATTGCATGAAGTACAGTTGTGTTCCTGATCTGAAAGGAAAAGGTCCATTCTGGTATGATCTTTGCAAAGGGAGGCTTCACTGTTCTCTTATTGTTACTTTGTTTCTTTGTTTGTTTGTAGTTTTTTTTTTT
>JADRCD010123035.1:585-31281 GCA_019843815.1 Montemys delectorum
GTGTATGTGGGCATTCTACTGTTTATGTTGTTATTGAGGAGCAGCCTTAGACCATGGTGATCTGATAGGATACAAGGGATTATTTCAATCTTCTTGTATCTGTGGAGGCCTGCTTTGTGACCAATTATATGGTCAATTTTGGAGAGGGTACCATGAGGTGCTGAGAAGAAGGTATATCCTTTTGTTTTAGGATAAAAAGTTCTATATATATCTGTTAGGTCCATCTGTTTCATAACTTCCGTTAGTCTCACTGTGTCCTTGTTTAATTTCTGTTTCCATGATCTGTCCATTGCAGAGAGTGGGGTGTTGAAATCACCCACTACAATTGTGTGTGTTGTAATGTGTGCTTTGAGCTTTAGTAAAGTTTCTTTTATGAATGTAGATGCCCTTGCATTTGGCGCATAGAGGTTCAGAATTGAGAGTTCATCTTGGTAGATCATACCTTTGATGAATATAAAGTGTCCCTCCTTATCTTTTTTGATCACTTTAGGGTGAAAGTCGATTTTATTCGATATTACAATGGCTACTCCAGCTTTTTTATTGGGACCATTGGCTTGGAGAATTGTTTTCCAGCCTTTTATTCTGAGGTAGTGTCTATCTTTGTCACTGAGGTGGGTTTCCTGTATGCAACAAAATGTTGGGTCCTGTTTACGTACCCAATCTGATAGTCTATGTCTTTTTATTGGTGAGTTGAGTCCATTGATGTTGATAGATATTAAGGAAAAGTAATTGTTGCTTCCTGTTACTTTTGTAGTTACAGCTGGCATTCCATTCATGCATCTATCTTCTTTTAGTTTTGTTGGAAGATTACATTTTTGCTTTTTCAGGGACGTAGTTCCCCTCTTTGTGTTGGGGTTTTCTATTTAATACCCTTTGAAGGGCTGGATTTGTGGAAACATATTGTGTGAATTTGGTTTTGTCATGGAATACTTTGGTTTCTCCATCTATGGTGATTGAGAGTTTTGCTGGGTATAGTAGTCTAGGCTGGCATTTGTGTTCTCTTAGGGTCTGCATGACATCTGCCCAGGATCTTCTAGCTTTCATAGTCTCTGGTGAGAAGTCTGGTGTAATTCTGATAGGCCTGCCTTTATATGTTACTTGACCTTTTTCCCTTACTGCTTTTAGTATTCTTTCTTTGTTTTGTGCATTTGGTGTTTTGACTATTATGTGGCGGGAAGAATTTCTGTTCTGGTCCAGTCTATTTGGAGTTCTGTAGGCTTCTTGTATGTTCATGGGCAACTCTTTCTTTAGGTGAGGGAAGTTTTCTTCTATAATTTTATTGAAGATATTTACTGGCCCTTTAAGTTGGAGGTCTTCACTTTCTTCTATACCTATTATCCTTAAGTTTGGTCTTCTCATTGTGTCCTGGATTTCCTGGATGTTTTGGGTTAGGGTCTTTTTGCATTTTGCATTTTCTTTGATTGTTCTGTCAATGTTGTCCATGTTATCTTCTGTCCCTGAGATTCTCTCTTCTATCTCTTGTATTCTGATGGTGATGCTTGCATCTACGTTTCTTGACTTTTTTCCTAAGATTTCTAACTCCAGGGTCGTCTCCTTTTGTGATTTCTTAATTGTTTCTACTTCCATTTTTAGGTCCTGAATGGTTTTATTCAGATCCTTCACCTGTTTGTGTTTTCCTGCAATTCCTTAAGGGATTTTTGGGTTTGCTCTTTAAGGGCTTCTATTTGTTTACTTGTGATCTCCTGTAACTCTTTATGGGATTTTTTTGTTTCCTCTTTAAGGGCTTGTATCTCTTTATCTGTTTTCTCCTGTATTTCTTTCAGGGAGTTATTCATGTCCTTCTTAAGTTCCTCTATCAGCATTGTGAGATATGTCTTTAGATCCAAATCTTGCTTTTCTGGTGTTTTGGGATATCCAGGGCTTGCTGACGTGGGAGTACTAGGTTCTGGTGAAGCCAAGCAGTCTTGGTTTCTGTTGGCAGGACTCTTGCGTTTGCCTTTCGCCATCTCTTGATCCCTGGTGTTAGAAGTTCTTGGTGTCTTAGAGCTTGCTCTTTCCTTGCTGCCCTGCAACTCCCCTTCTACTCCTGAGGCCTGTGCCTCTCAGCTGGTCCCGCCTGAGTACTTGGTCTGAAGCTTGTCCTGGAGGGAAGCCCTGTGCTGAAGCCGGCCTTGGGGGGAAGTCCTCCCCTAGCAGGCAGGGGGCAGAGGTGTTCACTGATCCAGCACTGTCCCTCAGAAGCTGAGAGACTCCTCTCTCTGTAGTCCTGTGACTCCCCTGCACTTCCTGAAGCCTATGCCTCCAGGCTGATTCCTGGGGCTAAAGCCCGCTCAGGATGCAGGCCTTCTTCTCGCAGGGAGGGGGCAGGGGTGAATGCTGAGTCAGCTCTGTCCCTCGGAAGCTGAGAGACTCCTGTCTCTGCAGTCCTGTGACTCCCCTGCACTTCCTGAGGTCTGTGTCCCCCGTCTGGTCCTGCCCTAGCAAGACCCCAGAGACAAAATGGCAGATCTCACCTGAGTCCTTGGGCTGAAGCCGGCCTTGGGGGGAAGTCCTTCCCTAGCAGGGAGGGGGCAGAGGTGTTCGCTGATCCAGCACAGTCCCTCAGAAGCTGAGAGACTCCAGTCCCTGCAGTCCTGTGGCTCCCCTGCACTTCCTGAGGCGTATGCCTCCAGGCTGATTCCTGGGGGCTAAAGCCTGCTCAGGATGCAGGCCTTCTTCTCGCAGGGAGGGGGCAGAGGTGATCGCTGAGCCAGCTCTGTCCCTCGGAAGCTGAGAGACTCCTCTCTCTGCAGTCCTGTGACTCCCCTGCACTTCCTGAAGCCTATGCCTCCTGGCTGATTCCTGGGGCTAAAGCCCGCTCAGGATGCAGACCTATTTTATTTTTAAAGATTATTTTTCATAAGTAAGAGTCTAATCTTTTAAATTATACTTAAAGTATCTTTTTGTTACTAGGTTTTATTACAACAGTTACACTACTTTCCCACTTTCCTGTGGGTTTTCATTCCTTATGGCATTTGGAACTAGATAAACTCCACATGAGTGGCTCCCCTGAGGGCCAGAAAGAATTAGTCAGTCGTACCTCGCTGAGTTCATGTTGCCTTTGCATCTTCTTTTCAAAGGTAGATTTCATTTGTATAAGTAATTCATACTAAAAGAAAACATAAAATTGCTGTTTAATTTGATTTTTGAAGCATGAAAATGTCTTCAAAATGACCAGTAACTCACCTTATCTAAAATGGTTTGCCTTTTGGTCTCCAAGCTATGCTCCAGAAGGAGATTTTTTCCTGTAAGACAAATCTCTGCTTATTTCCCAGCACAGATCACATTTTTCTCAGGAATTATGAATTAAAGCAAAGGGAAACATACTTGCTAACTCCTCGATACTGTTTACTAGGTCTTCCTTGTCAGTAATGATTTGTTTTAGTTGAGGCAACATCAGAAACTGTTCTAGTAGTACGTCCTCCTGTTCATTCATATCTGTGAGCTGTGACACACTAAAGACAAAAGAAAGCAAATCATTAATAAATATTAGTCATCTGTTTTTTCCTCATAATGATAAATGTTCACAATTTTCCAGCTTAACTTGTGTGATGGGTAGTTGTATGTGACATAAGCTGGAGTCATCTGAGAGGAGGAAACCTCAGCTGAGAAAATTGCTTTTGTAAGAGTAGGCCGCAGGTAAGCCTATAAAGCATTTTCTTAATTAGTGATTGATGTAGGAGGGTTGAGCACACTGTAAGAGAGAGCAAGCCGGAGTCATATGCAGTTACCCAGCAGAGGTAGACAGATAGGCATGGGGAATAAGAGGGAGCCACATGGCTGGTTAGAAGTAATGGAGGCTGTTCACACTATTTAGTCTTCCTCCTGTAGTTTTGATGTTTTCTTAAGTTTTTATAGTAGGTAAACTAGGAAAAGGAAAGACAATACTTTATAAAATAGCCTTACTTTTGGAACTTGAGCACTATAATACAAACTAACTCTTAAGATACATGTATCACATCTTTTCTGTTGTGGAACTTGCATTCTTTACATGTTATAATTTTATGTTTACACATGAACTAAAATACAAAGAAAGTCCAACCTTATATTTTAAATTACAAGATGATTCACAAGGCTTTAATATGTGTAGTGCTGGTAGAATATATTCTAAAGACATGAAATTCCAAATGATTCTTAATTGTATTCAATAGTCTTAATACTAGTACCTCATGGATACTATAAATTCTTAAATGGAAAAAACTATAAAATGTTTTATTTATGGTACATCTTTTTTTATTTTAAGATATTTTCTTTATTTACATTTCAAATGATATCGCCTCTTCTGGTTATCCCTCCGAAAAAACTATCAAAAAGAAAAACAAAAATAAAAAATAAACCCTGTTCCTTCCCCCCTCCCCCTGCTTACCAACCCACCCTCTCCCACTTCCTGGCCCTGGCATTCCCCTACACTGGGGCATAAACCTTCACAGGGCCAAGGGCCTCTCCTCCCATTGCTGACTGACTAGACCATCCTCTGCTACATATACCACTGGAGCACTGACACCGTGTGTGCTCTTTGGTTGGTGGTTTAGTCCCTGGGAGCTCTGAGGGTACTAGTTAGTTCATATTGTTGTTCATCCTAAGGGGCTGTAAACCCCTTCAGCTCCTTGGGTCCTTTCTCTAGCTCCTTCCTTGGGAACCCTATGCTCAGTCCAATGGATGGTTGTGAGTCTCTACTTCTGTATTAGTCTGGCACGGTCAGAGCCTCTCAGGAGATAGCTATATCAGGCTCCTGTCAGCCAGCACTTGCTGGCATCCACAATAGTGTCTGGGTTTGATGACTGAATGTGGGAAGGATTCCCAGGAGGAGCAGTCTCTGGATTGACCTTCTTTCAGTCTCTGCTCCATAGTTTGTTTCTACAACTCCTTAGATGAGTATTTTGTTCCCCCTTCTAAGACGGAACAAAGCATCCACACTTTGGTCTTCCTTCTTCTTGAGTTTATTGTGGCTTGTGGATTATATTTTGGGTATTCTGAGCTTCTGGGCTAATATCCACTTATCAGAGAGTGCATACCATGTGTGTTCTTTTGTGATTGGGTTACCTCACTCAGGATGATATTCTCCAGATCCATCCAATTCCCTAGGAATTTCATAAATTTATTGTTTTGCAAATTGATCCACTCCTATCTCCTTGTACAAAGCTCAAGTCCAAGTGGATCAAGGACCTCCACATAAAACCAGATATGCTGAAACTAAAGAAAAGAAAGTGGGGAAGAGCCTGGAACACATAGGCACAGGGGAAAATTTCCTGAACAGAACACCAATAGCTCATGCTCTAAGTCAGGAATTGACAAATGGAACCTCATAAAATTACAAAGCTTCTGTAAGGCAAAGGACACTGTTAATAGGACAAAACGGCAATCAGATGGGGAAAAGATCTTTACCAATCCTATATCCAATAGAAGGTTAATATCCAATATATACAAAGAACTCAAGAAATTTGACTCCAGAGGATCAAATAACCCTATTAAAAAATGGGGTTCAGAGCTAAACAAAGAATTCTCAACTGAAGAATACTGAATGGCTGAGAAGCACCTAAAGAAATGTTCAACATCCTTAGTCATCAGGGAAATGCAAATTAAAATGACCCTGAGATTCCACCTCACACCAGTCAGAATGGCTAAGATCAAAAACTCAAGTGACAGCAGATGCTGGCGAAGTTGTGGAGAAAGAGGAACACTCCTTCATTGCTGGTGGAATTGCAAGTGGGTACAATCATTCTGGAAATCAGTTTGGTGGTTCCTCAGGAAACTGGACCTAGCACTACCTGAGGACCTAGCTATACCACTCCTGGGCATATACCCAGAAGACGCTCCAACATGTAATAAGGACACATGCTCCACTATGTTCATAGCAGCCTTATTTATAATAGCCAGAAACTGGAAACAACCCAGATGTCCCTCAACAGAGGAATGGATACAGAAAATGTAGTACATCTACACAATGGAGTACTACTCATGGTACATCTTATGTTCTATGAAAAATAGTACCTTAAAGTTTAATCCTGCCACTGTATCAGCTATAAATTTGAATAAAACTTTGGCTTCTAATAAAATTAGTTTTTGAATATATTATGATAACCTTAGTTTACTCATCTATATACATTACTAAAGAAACAATGAAAAATCTATTTTGAATTTATCAGAATCTAATATATTCACTAAAAAATTCTCAAAGATTGCAAGTCACATAAGAGAAAAGAACTTTTGTTACCTTGGTAGTCATGACATCTAGAGCAATCCCTAGGTACAGACCAGCCACGTAACAACTTATCAGACTAAAGTTGGTTTATACCACTTACCCCACTAAGACAACCACAGAAAAGGAACAAGTCAAATACTTTTAAATCATTTAAATTTGAATATGAAACTATAAATAAAACAGATAAGACCATCTTTATTTTTTAAGGTTTTTTTTACCTTAGTTCTGAAAGTTCTGGAAATGCATCAGGAATATCCGGCATCTTATAACCAAAACCATTTTGGTTAACCTAAAGGAGAGTTTTACAGAGTATTAGATCTCAGCTATACTTGCGACTGATCCATTTACCATCTAGAAATAACTGTGAAGTACTGCATCTAGCAGTGCTTTCACTATTGGTCTACCACACATCCATCTCTGCACAACACATCAACACGCACCTCTTCCCCACCAGTCTATTTCTCTGGACTTCTATACAGAGTTTACAGTTTACAGGGGTTGTGGGGTTTACAGAAGAGCCTGTATTATTAGCCTGTGTCGAAGCATATGATTATAAAATAAATCTCTTATGAGCAAGAATTATCTGTGGATTTTATAGATATAAATGAATATACTTCATTCAAATAAAGACATTAAACATACATTAATAAACTACCAGCACTCTGAGTAGTTATATATTTAAGTTAAACTAAAATAGGATAGATGAAGAATATAGTACCAATTACATTCCAAATTTTCCCCTAAATTTTTAAAAAAATATTAATAATAGTTTCATTTTGGGCAAAAGGCACAGGAGTTTAATCCCAGCACTCAAGAGGCAGAGGCAGCAGATCTATCTCTATGACTTCAAGGCCAGCCTGGTCTACAGAGTGAGTTCCAGGACAGCCAGAGTTACTCACTGAGACTCTGTCTCAAAAGTTCAAATAAATAACAGTTTGCTTATAATCTTTTTTAACATAATGATGATTTTGGAAAAAAAAAACAAAATTCATTCAGGTTTCTATTTAATGACTATAAAATATAAAATTGGTAATGTTGAACATAATGTATATGCAGACACTTATTTACATATATTTGTATGTGTTTTTGTGTGTGCATATATGAGTATAGGAGCAGGTATGTGTGAAGGCCAAGGTCAACACTGGGTGTTTTTTTCTTCTTCTTCTAAGACAGGGTTTCTCACTCAACCAAGAACTTAGCAATTGTTACATCCAGAGTAATCCCTAGGTATAGCCTAGTCTAACAATTTATCACCATGCTAAAAGAACAGTGAAAAAAATTTAAATCATTTTATTTAATTTGAATATGAAACTATAAGTAAAACAGACAAGACCATCTTTACTCTTCATGTTTTTTACCTCAGTTCTGGAAATGCATCAGAGATAGCTGGCACCTTATAACTAGGCATGAATTATCATGCCTGGAACTTTATGAAAGGTGCCAGAGATCTGAACTCAGTTATTGTGCTTGCACAACAAACATTTTAATGCCTGAATCATTATGCCAGCCTCTAAATCCACAGATATAGTTTAAACACAAATTACTGGGGTTTTTTTCTATACTATGTTACATGGCAACTGCTACCAGCATTACTTATAAATATATAAATTTTAAGCCAATAAAATGCTGGAAGCCTTCTGCATGCTGCAATAGCTCCTCTTTGATCTGGTACTTGCTTCTCTGGTACAATCCAATCTTGTGCCTTGTCCAGTAAATCCTATTTGACAGCCTGACAGATCTGTTACAGGCAACTTTACAAACATCCCACTGGCATATTAGTACAAGGCCTCTGTCTCATTTATCTGCATCACTTTCCACTTTCCACTGAGCAACTACTAACTGTGCAGTATGAAGCACTGGGGATAAAGTAAAAAACTAGAATGATCATTACTTCTACTTTGGTCTCTGGAGGTAATGACCTTAATTGTCTCCCACAACTCTGGACTATCTCTAGAAACTATATGCACAAGTCCTCATTGGTTATCTTTTGGAGTTTGTTACCTGAGATGACAAATATGATTTATTCTTTTATGCCGAGCTTAGTAGATGGGACATAATAAAGGCTGGCTGACTAAACACCTATTTCACAGGTACCAACCGATGCTGAAGATTCTGTTGTGGGAACTGGCAATGGCAGACTTGAAAGGATGCCAAATGAAGGCGCCACCGGCTTGGCTGCCGTGTAACTTGTGGTTGAAGAAGAAACAGTGTCAGCTACAGACAAAGATGTGATGCTCCTGTTAGCTTCTTGTGGAGGATATGGAGGGAGAAATGGAAACCCTTGAGAAGGGTAAGGAGGCATCCCGCCTGGACTGCTATACAGGCTGAACAAAGAAAGAGAAGATCATTAGGTAGGTGTTAGGAGTCAAATCACCCCTAAATTGTCCTGAATAACAGTGGTTATACAATTCCATACATGGAAATTTCTTTTGGGAAGTGATTTTTATAATTAAACTAAATTATTTAAGTCATACACTATAAGTGCCTCAGAAGAAGTGTGGTTTCTATGAAAAGGAGGAATGCTCTAGAAAGCATCCGAACTGCTCCCTGTAAAGACTATCGGAAGTCATACTGAGTTGTCAGGATTCCCGTGACATCACTTAGTTCTGTTTCTTTACGGAGGGTATTTAATCCAGAAAATTTACTCAAGTAGATGTTGCTAAATGGCTTTTGCTGTTGGGCAAAATCTACCTTAAAGTTGAGGTTGTTTTTCTAGATACTTTAAAAGAATAATCAAATATATGGATGAACTATTAGAATGTTAAAAACATTGCAAACAAATTGGTACATAAACACAAATGAGTATTTTAAAAAGTAGCAAATCATTATTTACCTGGGACTTAGACAGCAGGATAGACAATATTTATTTTACCAGAATGGTTTAAAGTTAACATATTCTCCCTTAAAAGTGAGAAGAAGCTGGCTTCAATGGCCAGCTTAGTTCCAGCACTAGGTAGAACCAAGCAAATTTCCAAGAGTTCAAGGCCATCCTGTCTGTATAGTTAGTTCTAGGCCAGACAAGAGGACCTTGTCTCAAAAAATAAAGAAACAAAAAATTGAAAAGAAATCAAATAATACAAGAATGAGGAGTATTTTAGGCCTAAATGAAGACTGGAAAAAAAATAGCACAAATACATACATTTGAGCTAATAATAATTTGATCTATTAGTGACTATCATATAAAGAAAAGAGACTTAAAGGAATATTTGAGATAATAATGAGTAACTACTAAAATATTTCACTTTATATTGGTATAAATTCTAAATTACATAAAACTAAATTTTAAAGAACTACTATAATCTTATTTAATGACAGAAATTAACCTGAGTTGGAAATTTTCTTGGAAGAAAACATTCATTATGGATTTTGAAGTATTTCCTAAAAGTTTCCATGAAAAATACTCATGAACTGAAAGAAAATAATCTGAAAAAGACTAAAGAGATATTACCTCTTCCACACATCAAAATAATTATATATAATGATAACTTAAAAATTAATGCATAGTATTAGTGAATAGCAAGGAAGATTAATTGAAGTAAAATATGAATCAAGTTGTTAAAATTTAAAGTAGAAACAGAGTAGTTGAAAAAAACAATATTACAATGTTTGGTAAAAAGTGAGAGCCAAGTGCTTAAAGCATAATAGGATAAAAACTAAAGGACCAAGGACTCACAGTTTTCACAATCTTGAACTAAAAAATCTTTGGACTATTTCAACCTTAAAAGTAGAAAAGGTATGAAGGGATTATTATAATTCTAAAGTCAGAAGTTATTAAAAAATGAAATTTTACATTGTAACAACAAAACAAAACAAAACAAAAGGCTTCCAATAACACAGAAAAAAGGCCAATGGAAGAGCATTTCCCAGAAATGCCCAAAGCTGTGGGCTCTCTCCCAGCATTGCAAACTACTAACTAACACAAATAGGGCCAAGCCAGCTGAAAGCCCTACCACACACAGAAGAGTAACCTCTCTAACACATGAAGAATTCCCAGCAACAAGCGTAACAGCGAGTAGGGGACACATGGTATAAAACTTCCATAAAATGAATGTCCTTAAGACAGGAAAACTGTGTGATTAAACTGTTAGATAACAAACTAAAGAACTTTTTTAAGCCTACAAAATAGGCAAAGATCTCTTCTGACAATATCCCATACTGGAAAGGGCTTGGATAAATGGGCATTGTGTGTGAGTAAAGATGGGTGTAGCTAGGAGAGGAGAATTTTGCAGTATTTATCAAAGTACTATTTCTAGAAAAAAAAGACAATATTAAAATGCACATAAGAAAACCAGACAGCTTGAAGAGATGCACTATCACACTTAGAAGGAATGTCAAGACAAAAGGAGAGTGCGTTAGGACCACAACACAGTGGTAAAGGCAGCACAGCACACACAGATCCAGGCATCAACTCCCAGCACACACAGAAGAAACAGTAGGGCTATTTTTGCCAGTGAGTGGCTTTTTTGTTTTGTTTTTGCTTTTTTTTTCACCTTCCTCTTATTTATAGATGTTTAAAGACCTGATAGCCTCTTTGCTTTTCAGACAATAGCACCAAACCAAGGTCAGAGCTTCCAGCAAGGCTGCTGAGAGACAACAAACCAAGGTCAGAAATGTCTACACAGGGCTTCCAGGAAGGCTGCTGAGAGACAACACCTTGAATGTTTTTAGGTGTTTTCCTCACTGAACAGTTAACAGGGTGCTGCCTGGATCCTGGAGGATTCATTACTAACATCTCTGAAAGGATCTGAACTTTACTCTTGGGGAAAGCAGAATGAGAGACTGGATATTAAATCACAGGAAGTCTTGTCTCATATATATTTGGCAGCTCTTTCTCTCCTGTTCCACATATTAAAGCTAACAAGTCAAACAGCACCTTCAACACTGTATAGACATCTCTCTAGATAGACCAGCCAATTCACTAGGTACATTTTCTTTATCCACGTTATTGCAAGAAACATTGTTGGTTCACTTTCCAAACTATGAAGCTTATTTTTGAATGATCATCTTCTGTAATAAAAAGAAGCACCTCTAGTTTTTAACCCCTGCTCACCCAAAATCCTCTCAGACTTTAAATTTTTTTCTTAGAGGGTAGAATAATTCTATTTCCAGGTGCCTCCCAAAAGTTATACTTGCTACAGATTATAAAAATTATGGCTTAAAATACATGTATTAGCTAGGTGTGGTGTTGTAGGTTTTTAATCTTAGCTACTCAGAGGCTGAGACAAGGAGAATTGTGAGTTCAAGACTAGTAACTCAGTGTGGCACTGTCTAAAAATTTAAAAAACACACAGCAGCTAGGGATACAGCTCAGGCATAGAGTACTAGGCTAGCCTGATTCTGAGTTTGATCCTTGGTGCCATACCTTCCCACAAAAAATTGCATGAGTTACTTTACTTGTTATGACAAAAACAAGTTAGAGAAATTTAAAAGACAGTTTCAGAGCATCTCTAGTGGTTAGAGCAGTCTACTTTCTGGCCCATTTCTTACCTATTGTCTGAGTGTGGCCTGCCTACAGACTTCTTGCTATAGTCTAGATGCTAACTAAGCTCTGGGCTAAGCCTCTCTTCTACCTTCCCTTGCCACATTCATTACATGTTCCTTGTTGATATATACCTTTGAATCCTGTCCCAGATCTCCCTTTTTCTGATTTCTCTCCCTGTATGACCTCATCTCCTGCCATTTCCATGCAACTCCTCTTTTAAGATGAGCCTCAGCTGGGTGTTAGTATTGCATACTTTTAATCCCAGCACTCAGGAGGCAGAGGCAGCAGCCTGGTCTACAGAGTGAGCTCCATGACATTGAGAGATACATGGAGAAACCCTGTCTTAAAAAAACAAAACAAAACAAACAAACAAACAAACAAAAAACAGAGAGGAAGGAGGAGGGAGAGAGGGAAGAAGGATAAGAAAAGGAGGGAGATAAGCCCATTACATAGCTTTTAAGGTGCTAGAACTCAACTGTACAAACCAGACTGGTCTTCTTCTCATGGAGATCAGCCTGCCTCTGTTTCTTGAGTGCTAGTATTAAAGGTGTAGAATACTATACTTTCTGTAACTCTCAAATCTCTATTTTTTCTGCAGTTTGTCTCTTGACCCCATACAGGTCAGTGTCTATGGCAGCAGGAGTGCCTCTGTCCCTGATGGCAGACTGGGAGACAGTATTTCTCTGACTGTTTATGTCTGTCTGTCTGTCTGTCTGTCTGTCTGTCTCTCTCTCTCTCTTTCTCTCTCTCTCTCATACACACACACACACACACACACACACACACACACACACACACACACTGATTACTGACCAGATTTGAGGGAAGAAAACATGCTTCTCTCTTCTTGATGGAGAAGCTTGAAAGGCATGTGAGTTAGAAATCGTGACAGGCATTTTATCTTGAAAGATAAACATTGAGACTTAAAAATGACAAATAGCTTTGATATGCCTTTGATATTAGCACATTTCAGATTTTAGGTAGTGCTTTCTTGAAAACACTGCGCTCTATATAGATTCTTCCTTATAGATTCTAAACTCATTAATATATCTGGTGTCTGCCTTGGTAACTGGCCCAGTCAGTAAGTGCTTGGTGCATAAGCATGAAGATTTAAACTATTATTCCCAACACCTATTTAAAATCTGGACACAGAGACATACATCTATAGCCCTAGACATCTGTAGCCCTAGTACTGAATGATGGGTAAGCAATGGGAGATGAAGATTCATGGAGCTCATTGGCCAGCCCAGCTAGCCAACTGATGAGCTCAAGGTTTAGTGAGAAACTCTGAATCAAAAATGAGACCTCCAACGAGGAAGATAATCTGACATCAACCTCTGACCCGCACGTATACATGCTCATGTACCTGCATGTATACATACATACATGCGTGCACACATACACACAAACTTTACTGGCTAGTTTTGTGTATCAACTAGACACAACTGGAGTCATCAGAGAGGAAGGAACCTCAGTTGAGAAAATGCTATCATGAGACCCAGTTGTAAGATGTTTTCTCAATAAGTGATCAATGGCGAAGGGATGGGGGGGACAGCCCATTGTCGGTGCTGCCATCCCTGGGCTAGTGGTCCTGTGGTCCTGGGTTCTTTAAGAAAGCAGGCTGAGCAAGCCATGGGAAGCACCTCTCCATGGCCTCTGCATCAGCTCCTGCTTCTACTGGCTGGTCTGCCCTCTTTCCATGTGTCATGCTGTGAGGAAACCCAAGCCACTCTCAAGGCAAAAGCTGATCGCCTCCACTAAGGTCTTAGTATTTGGCTAACAAAAATTGCCAGACAAGAGAATTCAGTGAGTTTTCACCTCATTCACATTTCTTAAAGCCACACCAGGAAAGGAAAACAATAAAGGGATATTACTGGATGAGACCTGTGAGACAGAAACAAAGAGTACCTAACAAGGAAAAAACACAAACAAGCAAAAGAACCCACCAACTAAACACAGAACCTACAAGTTATCTACCTGGTACGACAGAACAAAAAAGGGCTAAAAAGAATGCTTGGCTCTGCAACGCTTAATACTCAAGAGTCATGTAACAAAAATACCAAATAGACTTACGAAGATATAATTTTTCTAAAAGGAGGAGGAAAATTTCTAACAGCTAAAATCTTCATCTATTATAGTAACTAACAGACCAGTAAGTACTAGCCAATATGAAATTCAAGAATAGCACCATGTTACTGCCATCAGGAAGGTGGGTGGACGGTCAACTACAAAAAGATGACACAGCCTTCTAAAAAACTATGGCCTTATGGGCATAAAGGTGAGATCTCATTTTTAAACATCACTTCAATTTCTTTAAACTACTTTTTAATTGTGATAAATGAAAGTATGTGTTAAGGTTACATACTATTCGTATACTTACTATGGAAATGTTGTTGAAGTAGGAGCTAAAACTGGAGGATTCTTCCAGAACTCATCCAAAAGACTTTGAATAATTTTTCCAAGATCAGAGTGCATTGTAAACTGAAAATAATAGTAATACATAATGATAGATAGAAACCCTTTCAAAAAGTGGTAACAAAATTTCATGTGACTAAATGTCATTCTAAATCTTAACCAATGTTTGCAGGCAAGAATAGAAAAGGGGGCTGAAGTGAGGGCTCAGTGGATAAGAGCACTTTCTGTTTTTGCAGAGGCCCCAGGTTCAGTTCCTCACACCATTGTGAGGCAGCTCACATCCATTAAGTGCAGTTCTACATGACCTCTGGCTTCTATGGGCTGTGCATACATGTGGTACACATACATGTGAGGCACAACACTCATACACATAAAATAAAAAAACAGAAAAACAAGAAAACTGTGTCAACATGATTTACAACACTTTCTGATAGAATCAGTGCTATAAATATCAGGTTAAGAGTCTATTCAATCAATAACGGAGCTAAAATAGTCTCACACTTCACAATAATTTGATTGTCCAAAGGTAAATACTCAGGGTATATTAAATTTTACCTTATCACATTAATCAACCACATTGTATCCAAAAACTTAAACAGTTTTCTCCAGGGAAATTTAAAATTACTAATTTCAAGATGAAAATGTCTGTACATTTCAGATTTCAAGAATAATAAAAATGGCCTGGCGGTGGTGGCATACACCTTTAATCCCAGCACTTGGGAGGCAGAGGCAGGTGGATTTCTGAGTTTGAGGCCAGCCTGGTCTACAAAGTGAGTTCCAGGACAGCCAGGGCTACACAGAGAAACCTTGTCTCAAAAAACCAAAAAAATAAAAAAATAAATAATAATAATGTAATAAATGTATTTCTATTACTCTGAAATAAACTATAGCACATACGTACATTGCTTACTAATGGAGAGGTAACATATAATCCTTGACTATCCATTAAGTGATGTCTTATTGGTGGATAAACACTAATCACTGGTTTTTCCTGAGGAAACTGTGGAGGAAGTAATCTAGAAAAGGAATAACGTAAGAAAATACATACACATTAAAAAAATTACAACATGTGACCATAATCCTAAAACAAAGTTACTTAAAAGCAAATTAAACGTTCACATTGGCTTATATGGATTAATTCTTTTGTAAGAAGTACCTTAGTATAGATTTTGAGCAGACTAAAAATATACAAAAGGTTATGTTTTGGCAATAAGATACAGTAACTGAATACAATAATTCTCTTTAATGTGTAATGTGGAAACCATGTATTACAGAATAGCCTTTCTAGCAAGTCAATGAATTGATTTCAAAGATAATATAACCTACTGAATAAAAAAAAATCTCAGCTAAAAATTAGGTCATACCTTGTATCAAGTAAATTATGTAAAACTCCATCTGGTCATTTGGATTATGGCTGACTGTGTGTGTGCACATGTGTGTGGGTGTGTGTGCGCATGTGTACGTACATACCTGTGTGTGTGTGTGTGTGTGTGTGTGTGTGTGTTGTGTGTGTGTCTGTCTATTGCATTTATCACTGGCCTTTATTTATGTAACTCTTAAATCCTGCACTAACATCTCTCTCCTCATTCTGAAGTAAAATCATGTACTTTGAAGAACAATGAGTTCTTAATTCAGAAAAGTGAAAAACTTCAAACTGTTTTAAGTACTATAAAATTAAGGTTAGTTTATGAAACACTTTAATAGAAGTTTATTAAATAAAGAACTGTTTTTCAAGTTTTAAACACTCAGGATATTTCCTTTTAAACTTCTCTATTTACATATTGCTAAGGAAATTATTTGTTGATAGCATTATCGAAAAAAAAAAAAAAACCCCAAACAATAAAACCGTGATTTTGTTGGCCTCTCCTACCTACCTCTACCTGGACACTAGCAGAGAAATAAAATGAATTCATTTATATAGAAAAAAGTTTTATTTGTTTGTTTTGTCTATTTTTTTAATAGCTAAAGATTTTAAAGTAGTTTTGTAAAAGAAGCAATAAGTGGTCTCTGAAGTCAACTAATCTGAGCACATGTTTGTTAACATTTATTATGTGTCTGTACTCTATCCTAATTTGTAAGCCACTATACAGATTCATAACTCATATTTGTGAAGTTGACTATTTTTTTGCCAGCACTACATATCCATTCTCAGATTTGTTCAGAGAACTAATATCAAATAAGGCCTCCTATGTCAATGTGTTAGCAATCAGCCATGACAGTTATTATTTCACTAAGCTAAGCATTATTTTATGTTATAGTTACTTTGAATGAGTTCACTTAAACAGCTTATTTCTGATATTAACTAAAAGACAAAACAAAAAAAGTTAGTTCCTATTACATGAAGTATAAATTATAATTATTCACACACTAATATTGTTAGGCTGTTAAGATAGAAAGCAAAATTAAAACTTAATATATAAAAATAGAAACCAACACTACTTACATATTAATGTTAATTGTCAGGTTGTTTACTGTGAAAGGCAATCTGTATTCCACATCTTTTTGTATTTCAGCTATACTGTAAGAGAAAATTTGGAAGAAGAATAAAGATCAATGTTATAAAACCATTAATAACAAATGCAAGTGTTAAATGCTACAGCCTATTAAGACTTTTTAAGTTGAATCACAGAATGTGGGTATCTGCTATAACTTGTATGGAGAAAGAAAACTACTATGGCTAGAAAGGCTTACCAAATATTCAAGCAATGATAATCTCAACTATCCAAGGGGTAAGGGAAGGATGGTGAGGAAAACTCAAATTAATCTTAGATTTCATATAACTTTATCCAACTTATCATTAGTAGGAGCAACTGCTCGCCTTCTGGGTATTATGGGCCAACAAGTCCATGAATTCTGTAAACTGCCTCTGTCAGCTTTACAGACAGCTGGGAATGTCTGGGGCTTACTGCTTAAACCAAAAAGTCCAGATAAATGTGTCTTAGAGTGGCAAGATAACAGCTGCGGGCTGCTTTCCACCTCCCCTCTTCTTCCACAAAGAAGCCTGATTTTATTCTGAATAGCCATACTCTAGTCTTTCTGGTAATTAGCTGTTGTTAAATACTTTAGTCCCATCCAATAAAAATATAGGTTAGTAGTGAGGTGGAGTTCTAGAGAAGCAGCTTACAATGAAATTGAAAGAACAAGCAACTACTAGGATTCCAGTCTGCCCTTCTTGCCTTCTTCCTACTTCCCCTGGATGTCAGGCTTGCACAGTAATAGCCACTTTGAGTCATGAGTGACCCTATAAATGAGCAAAGGCATTACACAGTAATTACATAAACAAGTAGCTGGACTCCGTGATGAATATGAAAATGTCAGCAAAATTTTTGTTTGCTTTTTTTCTTTGACACAAGTCTTACTATATATATAAAGCCTGGAATGTTCTTGAACTCCCAGTGTCGAACAGGTTGGTCTTGACCTCACGGAGGTCCACCTGCCTCTGCCTGCTGAGTACTGGGATGAAGAACAAGGGTCACTATGCCTCTCTTAGGTTTCTTTCATGTGAGACTGAAATAAGCTTTTATCTTGTTTGAGTACTACTCTGGGTGTCGTTATCACTACCAGGGAAGAGTTCCCAATATAAACCCTTATATTTGACACTCTACAAGCAGTTTATCTTCTTATTCATTATAGGCATGTGTACAACTAAAATCTACTAAGAACTATGGAGCCTTAGGGAACTCACCAGAAATGCTGACATTCATAATAGTTCTAAGGGGAAACACACTAAGGAGTACTCAGTAGTTGATACTTAGTATTCAAGAGTCTTTGAATGGACTGGCAAATGCATAATGGACTATTTCCTGTTATTTTAGTTATTCCAAGATAAGAGCTTTTATAAAGCTTATTTATTTTCCTCATTATTGGATTATTATATTATCAAGCCTTTAATAAAAACCTAGCCCCTCAAGGATGTAAATCTTACGTACTTTGAAAAGCTCTTAAGTGTTACTTTTATATTGCTGTGAAGCAGCACCATGACCAAGTCAGAACACTTAAATAGGGTGTTGTTCAGAGTTTCAGAGGATCAGCACTGACCACCATGGTGGGGAGTATGGCAGAAGGCAGGCATGGTACCTGTAGCTGTACCTGTAGCTGAGAGCTTACATTTGATCTACAGGCAGGAGGCAGAGAGACACTGGCCCTGGTGTGGAACTTCTGAAACCTCAAAGTCCCACTCCAATGGCACAACTCTTAGAACAGTGCTTCTCAGCCTTTTCAGTACTGCAACCCTTTAACATGGTTCCTCAGGCTGTGTTGACCTCCAACTGAAAAATTATTTTCAGTGCTACTTCATAACTGTAATTTTGCTACTATTATGAATCATAATGTAAATAACAGTTTTTCAATAGTCCTAAGTGACCCCTGTGAAAGGGTCATTCAACCCCAAAGGGTTGTCAACCCACAGGTTGAGAAACACTGCTAGAAGGCCATACCTCCTACCTCTTCCACCATCAACTAAGGACCAAACATTGACACACACGAGCCTATGGGAGCCATTCTCATTTAAACCACCACAACTGGGATGAAGCTATGGGATGAATCCTGATGTAAATAAGCTTTTTCTTCTAATACTCTATGGAATGATGTCACTAATAGGATATGGGTAGGAAATTTGATGGTTACTTTTCTCTTTCTGTAGCATTTGTAGAATCTTCTAGTGTTAGGAATACTAACCAGAGGGAGGAAGCTTCCAGGCTAGAATCAGCTTGATTTTTCTTTGTTCTATGACTCAAGTATATGGTGTCTTTAGCAACAGGTATTGGAAGCCAGGGTGAGCCAATGGTTTTCCTAAGGCCCTGATGTATGGAGAAGGAATGTAGTTCCTTGTCTAAAACTAGGAATATGCATGGCAAAGCCAGTGATGGCCTGCAGCCAGGCTTAGGGAATAGAGGGAGCACTGCAACTTCTGATCCTGGGAACTCAACTCCTCCCCTAAAAGGACTATGGTTATCAGTCCCAAGGCCATTCTGTGTTCAGTTTGTGACACACTTGAGATATCCTGTGCTCTTTTTGTACAATATTGCTTGATTAGCTTCCTGCTGACTTTGTCCCATTATGATAGCTTTCTGCTGACTCTGCCTGTCCCATACCCCCCACCCCCACACATACTTGAAAACTGTATATAAGATGCTGTGTTTCTTAATAGACTTAATAGAGAAACATAGTCCTACCCAGCTGTGAGACTTATAAATCACAATAATAACCAACATGTCAAGATATTCATAAAGGTACAATAGTGGCATTCAGATCTTGGTGCTAACCAACAGCTCTTGTATTAGACCTAAGGCTTGCTCAATACCAGAGAAATCATGCCAGTCCTAGAAACCTAGCAACAACCCAGGCTAGTGATGCCATGAGTCTTAGTGGAGAACCTACTACTTCCACTTTACTAAACCAGGATAATTCCTAAC
Source organism: Montemys delectorum (assembly GCA_019843815.1). Classification (NCBI taxonomy): domain Eukaryota; kingdom Metazoa; phylum Chordata; class Mammalia; order Rodentia; family Muridae; genus Montemys; species Montemys delectorum. The sequence goes on from JADRCD010123035.1 coordinate 20,099, forward strand.
TACATTCTAAACACTTATCCTTATTCCCACACATATGTGTAGCACTCACTCCTCATCAATGCAATAAACACAAACTATTAGAGAAACCATAACCGGTCAAAATGCATGGAACAACTGATCTTGGGGTACTCAGCCCAAGTGGATGGATCTACAACACAACTTCTGCACCTCAGGCTCAGGGAATGTCTTGGAAGAGGAAGCAGGAAGATTGTAAGAGCCAGAGAAGCAGAAAATCTGCTGTAATGTCTCCTAGAAATGACAGGGAAGTTTCACTCATTCTAACAATCAGCCAAACAAGAGGCTAACAAGGACAACAGCAGTAGACACTAATGTAGAACGGGGAAAACTTGAAGGGCCTTGCATATAGAAAGGGGTGCCCTACCACTAAAGTTTTACTTCAAGTGTTTCTAAATCTTTGGAGCTATATAAATCTACAATACAAAATGTTTGGTCTGCAGAGATGGCTCAGTAGTTAAGATTAGCACTTCTGGGGCTGGTGAGATGGCTCAGCAGGTAAGAGCACTGACTGTTCTTCCGAAGGTCCTGAGTTCAGATCCCAGCAACCACATGGTGGCTCCAACCACCCGTAATGAGATTTGACTCCCTCTTCTGATGTGTCTGAAGTCAGCTACAGTGTACTTATGTATAATTAATTAATTAATTAATTAAAAAAACACTCATAATGAAATCTGATACCCTCTTCTGTGTACTCATTTATAATAATAAATAAATCTTTAAAAAAAAAAAAAAAAGATTAGTACTTCTTCCTGCTGTAGAGGAGTTGAATTCAGTTCCAAGCACCCACATGGCAGCTCACAGCCATATCTTAACTACAGTTCCTGGAGATCCAATGCCCTTTTCTCACTGTGAGTACCATGCACACATGTGATGCACTTACATGCATGCAGGCAAAACACTCCTATACATAAAAGAAGCAAATCTATAATTTTTTCAAACTTCTGTTAGTCAGAATATTGGCCACACATTTTGGTAGTTCCTAAACATGAATTCAAAACACATATTAGCTATGGCTAAAAGTTGAGTTTAAAAAGTAAGCAATTGTTTATTGTTTTGTTTCTACTTACTGTTAATAAGGATTTCCCTAAATACAGTAAAACTGAACAGCTACCATGTATGTACTCAGTCATCTCCAGGAAAATGGGATGCTGAATGGCTATGTCTCTATAGCAGCATACAGCTTGGTGGGAAGTTCGGTGACTCTTGGGAAGAACAGTTCAACATACCACATCTATTCTTACAGTACTAGGTATTTCAAATGATCATTCATAAGTAAACCTCTCAAAAGGACAATTTTCATTCACCATATAAATCTTTAAAAATACCAAATAATTTCTAAAAAGTAAATCATTGACAGCATGAAAAACAAATATTACCATAAGCAGATTTGAAAATGTGAGGTAGCTTGGAAGATAAAACAGGAAAGGCAAGCAGGTGGTGCATGCCTATAATCTTAACCCTTGGGAAGAAAAGGCAGAAATGTCAAGGCCAGCCTGGTCACATAGATAGGGCAACAGGTGACAGCTTTTTTAAAGGATCAAAGTACTTCACCCCTACACATAGGACTAATGCAAAGTGAGGGGCAGTGTGAGGTACAATAATATGCTGTCTGAGGGAAGGCACTTTCTCTTTTCTCTGCTTATTCCAGGGCATAGAGTAGAGACATCTGCATGAGAGAACAGTTGAGAGACTTTAGAGACACGCGGTAGGAAGTTACTAACTCTCGCCCAATATAGGAATAGCCATTCTTTTCCCTTCTTTACCACAGGCAAGTTAGAGTGAACAGATAAAGAAACCACAAGCAAGTAGAAAGAAATCTCAAAAGCAGAAATAAGAGCATCAAAAAGTGTTCAAAGGGAAAAAAAATATTAGAAGGTAGGAACCTAACTCAACAAACCAGAAAACAAAAACAAAAAACAAAAACAAAACAAACCTCAAAGAAGCAAATAGAAGATTTCAAATTTGTTTGCTTAATATCTTCATAAGAACAAATTAATAAGCATGAACATATATCAGTATAAATATGCAGTAGATATGAACATGAAAAACTAAGAATTTTAAAATAGATAACTTAAGTAAATGGTATGTGTTATTTGGAAAATACCTCAGCCTAAATCGGTCTCTTGGAGAACATGGATGGATATAAGAAATTCTAAAGTCAACTGCTTGGTTTTGTTTGTTTTCAGAACCGTGTGACATCCACCCACTTATTTCATAATATCTTCTCAGCAATGTTCTAAACATGTAGGATAATGACCATGAACACAGAAGACACTGGCAGAGAACTGAGTAGGAAAACTTCACTGGAGTACATTTAAAAGTCAACTTAGCAACGAGGAAAAGGAGATTGAAGAACACACTCTTGAAAAAGCTTCACATGCAGAATAAACAGAGCACCTGCTAGAGTTTAGGTTGGAAATGTTCTCCAAAGGCCTGGGTGACAAGGCTTGGCCCCAGCACTGGTACTGGAAAAGTGAGGCCAGCCCACTGACTGAGGGATTTAGGTTACTGGAAGCATGTGCCTTAAAGAAGATTATAGGACTAGAGTTTCTGATTCTGTTTTTAACCTTGTTATCGAGGGAACAGTTGTGCAACATGCTGCTGTCACCATGTGCTGCCTCACCATGGGCCAGAAAACAGGGCAAACTCGTCAGCAATGGAAACCTTCTACTGTCTCAGTGAGCAACACTTGGATTATTTGTTTTGATGAGGTTAATCTCTTTAACAACTAAAGCTTTACTACATTTTTTTGTTTCTACTTCTGAGAAAAGGTTATACCGTGTTTTCTGGGCAGGCCTTAAACATATGGTTTAAGCCTCTGTCTGCTGAAAGCTGGGACTCCCACCATGTGTGGTAGCTTCTGGTTATACCTTTAAACACACTCCTTTCTGGCTAGTCTCAAATTTTTCCAATTCTTTCTTCTAAATGTGTTTGCTCTCAAGAGTATCCATTCTGCTGCCTGAATGCTTTGTTATTTTGAAATTTCCTACATCAAAAACACTACTCCATTCATTTTAAGCTCAGTTTCCCATAAAGTTTCCAGAAAACCAAGTTTCTGCTTGGTGATTGCTTCTGGTCAGATACACTATAGTTCCTACCTCATCAGCTTGACTTCTACTGTCTCTGCATTTCTCTATCAACAGGCTGGTCTTCTGAATGCCTACCAGGTACCCACTAAGTTCTATCTAAGTGATCCTAGGCTTTCACAAGCCCTTGCTCCAATTTCTTCCAAACCAGTTCCAGTGGCTTTTCCACACTGTTTTAGGTACAGTCATACAAAGACTCTACTTTTTAGTAGCTTAACTTTAGTTCACAGCTGAGATTTTAGCCCATGATGGGCTGACCTCTTTTGAGGGAGGCCTATGGGGAGCTCAACATCTCCTTACTCTTCCTCTTATGAAACATTTTATTGCAACACGTTAACTCAAATGCCTATAGTGGTTAGGGAATGCCTGTGAATCTCCAGATGCTTTGCTTATACAATAGAGAATGGTAAATGGGATGAGGCCAGCCTACACAGAGGACATTTACTGTTAACTTGAAGTAAATGTTTTTACATAAAGATTGTTGCCAGATGTTCCTATCTTTAAAAGAAAACTTAGAAGAGTCATGATGGGGGCTGGGGGTATGCGTTAAATTTAGCTTTGATGCCCCAAAAATAAAGTCAAAAGAATATTGGAGACTTGGAAACTTTAACATAAAGTTTCAGATATAAATACTGAATATGAATCCTTCAATAAAAATAATACAATAGGTTAAAAGATAGCATATATCCTCTTATTACAAGAAACCAGTGAGCTAAAGAGTGCAAGCCTTTCACTATGAACAAATAATAACGCTTAAAGCTATAAGTCAATGACTACACAAAAGCTTATTCTCAAGAGAAGTTGCAGGATTTAGGTTTGACTAATCAAAAAAGACTGTGATCCAAATCTGACACCGCATTCATCCCCAGCACTGGGATTATGTTTAAGACGACAAACAGCCGGGCTGTGGTGGCACACGCCTTTAATCCCAGCACTTGGGAGGCAAAGGCAGGTGGATTTCTGAGTTCAAGGACAGCCTGGTCTACAGAGTGAGTTCCAGGACAGCCAGGGCTATACAGAGAAACCCTGTCTCAAAAAAGAAAAAAAAAAAAAAAGAACCACAGACAGAAATTGGATAATTGGAATAGCTGAATGTTTTACAAACAGACTGTGCATCTAGTATGTGTTAGAACTACAACCAGAAATCTAGGACAGTTTCATTACAAAGCTTCTATTCCAGCAGTTCTCAACCAGTCTTTATCCCTTTGGGGACTGAATGACCCTTTCACAGGGATTGTCTATGACCATCAGAAAACACAGATATTTATATTACAATTCACAAAGGTAGCAAAATTACAGTTATGAATTAGTAGCAAAAATAATGTTATGGTTGGGGTCACCACAACATGAGGAACCATATCAGAGAGTCGCAGCATTAAGAAGGTTGAGAGCACTGCTCTATTCCTTGGTGTGCCCCCTAGAGGTCAACAAGACTGGGATTTATTTTGTTTTGTGCCTTAAAGAATGTCACTACAGTGAAAGGCTTGAGGAATCAACTGACTTTCTAGGCTGAGTAGAGCAAAGAGCAACCAGGCAGTGAATCCTTTCAGTTCAGTGGTCATAAGGCATGAAAGGATTACAGGGCAGCAACCTATCTGTAGTTCCTGACTTCTTGGCTTTCTTTCATTAGGAGTCTATTAGTTGTATAAAAGGAAAAATCAATTCTGTATGCCATTACAAATAACTTAATATACTCTTGTTGAATATGTAGACAAAGCAGCACTCCCATTATTATATAATTAATCAGCATTAAAATTAATGCAGAAGCCTTTTACCTGGGAGATCCAGGTAAAGGTAATAAAGATGGCTTATTACTTGTATAACTTTGAATTTACAGTTAATTATAAATAATAACTGCTACTCGTAACATAGCTTTAGGTTGTTTTAGAGATAAAGAAATTAATAAAGAGGCTAATTAACTTTAGATTTTGAGAAAAGAGAGACCTGTTTAGAACAGCCACTATTACCTCATCCATTTAGAGTATTTTCTAACTGTGGGTGCAACACAGATAAATTCTACTAAATAGTTCCACTTGTGGAGACCTTACATATTAGCCTAGTTAGTAAGGATCATCACAAACACATGTTACTGAAAAAGAGGGTGAAAGCCACACCACAGTGAGAAACTGCTTATCTTAAACACTAAGTACCACGGAGGAAAGGAGGTCTGCTCCAGAGCTGCTTAACTGAGCAGGAAAATCTTGTCCTTCCATTTCCCATTAGCTGTCAGCCTTCAATCACAATCCAAAGCAGTACCAGAAGTCCCATGAACACAACATCTAAAACACGAGAAGCATTTTTTCCTCCCATTTGTTTTTCTTCCCACACAGCTCTAAATTATTGTGAAAACCTGGACTTTCCCTTCGACTTCTGTTTATCAAGAGTCCTACCTCTCAGCTCTGTGTAAGCAGAGTTACATGGCTCCTTGTGAGTGAAGGAATGAATGAATGAATGCACTAACAAGCAAACAAACAAAGGAGAAGACCACAAAAAGAGGAGAAGGCATTCTATTCCCATGACAAAAGAGGTGAGAGTGTGAGTTAAGATCATCACTGATGACTTATACCTCCGGGGTTGAAAGCACCTCCACCACATCCAATTACAAACTGACACACACAGGTGTTCTTTAAAGATTTCAGAGGAAATGGACAGGAAAGCAATAATCTCTTCCAAACTTTTTCAAGGAGTTAGAAGAATTTGTTTTTCTACATATGAGCTCAGAAGTTTTAGTGCAATGGTTCTCAGCCAGCGTCGGTGGTAACCCCTTTGGAGATTAAATGACCCTTTCACAAGGGTTGGGTCACATAGATATCAGATATTTACATTACTATTCACAACAGTAGCAAAATTACAGCTATGAAGTAACAACGAAAATAATCTTATGGTGGGGGGGTCACCACAACACCAGGAACTTTATTAAAGGGTCGCAGCACGAGGAAGTTTGAGCCCATGCTTTAGTGGTAACCAGAGTAGTGTGGCTATCACCTAGAGGACTGTTCTTGAATTCAGGCTGTGTAACTTCCACTTTCACTTTCATGGCAGACTTAACTGTGTCCTCTTGCTTTGGTCAAACCCCTTTAGTTTCTTATGACAGTTTCAGACTTGTACCTGAAGGGTATCACACATTTTAAAAAGAAAAAAAGCTATAAAATTCACCTAATCTTTTGAAGAAGGTAAGAATTTCTTAAAGTGTTTAAGAGATTCTTAAATGTTTAGAATTATTCATATCTAATTTGTAAGTTTAAAATTAAAATCTCAAGAACTTACAAGAATCAAATACTTAGAGTTGTTATGTTCTACAGTATGTGTAGATAAAGCCACCTGTCCAAAATTTCTAGTTCAAAGATTACCACACAAAATAGTTTTGCATCCATTTAAGAGTACTTACTGATCCTTTTAAACCAACTCCAGATCTCCTTCAATTACCACTTTATTAACTCTATTTGGGACTAAAGTACAAACTTCAGATCACCTTCCCCATATACTAGCCTTAGCAGTAAGAGACTCTAGTGTTTCAGAAGTTCCATCTTATCCTCCAAGAATAAAAAATCATCAGTATTACGAACAGAAAAGAGTAAGGGCTACGGAATAATTCTAACAGTGTTTCTGCAATAGTAGTTTTAACACAGTCTACAATTTTCTATGTAGACATTATAAGGCAGAAACCTTTGAAGTGTTTCTCAAAAGTTACTCACCTTGTTTTACACTATCTTGCAAGTGTAGCTTGCAAAAGTGTTTGGGGTTTGTTTGGTTTACTTTTGGTTTTCAAAGCAGAGTTTCTTTATGTAGCTCTAGTTATCCTGGTCTCTGCTCAGAAGGTTAACAAAACAAAACAAAACAAAACAAAACAAAACAAAACCCCATTTAGAGTAAGGCTGACTAATGTTGGAATTCAGAAATTGCCACCATCATAAGTATAGCACTTGGCTATGCTGAGTACCTTGAACTAAGGGAGACTTGAAGACTTAGAAGCAAATTCTCTTGCTGTCTCCCTATCTCTTACCCCACATTTTCCTCTGAAAGTAGTCATAAAAACTAGGGTTCCCTTTGCTCAAGGATGATAAAAGAAACCTAACACTTAGAAAGGCCACTCTTAGAAAATCCTCTTTCTATTTGTTTAAGAAATGGTGTGTATATTAAGATAGTCTATCCATAAAGTCATTCACCAACTGTTTCAATGAACAATGGTTCTGCTTGGAGGGTGGCACAGACGTTAGGTGGGGGTAAGAATCTGGTTCATTGGCTGTAGCAGGAAGTCTGTATCCAAAAATCGTACCTACAATTCATTCCTTGGCGCAGCAGAACTATCAACTCTCAGCTTAGTTACGATGGAGGTAAAATCCTTTGGTGATGTGAGGGTCATTGAAGTACAGCCTTATTACAATGAAATCCAATGCCTAAAAACTGTTCTTATTTTGAGCTTGTACCACAGTAGGAGCCAAGATTTTAAACTCTACTAAATACAAAACAAACAAACAAACAAAAAGACTTTATATACTTATGTTCATTTAAGAAAATACTAGTAGTGATGTATTATTTTGAAATATACAGCTAATATGTTTGGAGTTATTTAAAATTTATACTGAGAAAAACGTATGTATTTTCAGTATTTTTGTAGACAAGCATCTACATAACACTGTTAAATTGATTGTTGTTTTATATCAAACAACTTTTATAATACTCATTTTTATTGTTATAATATTTTATACATTTTAAGGAATATGACAAAAAAAGATATTGCAGGTATGAAAGGGGGGTCTCTGGGAGGAGTTGGGGTACAAAAGGGAAACAAGAATGTGATTTAATTCTATTTACTTAAAATATGTTTTTAGTTTTTTTTTTCCAAGACAGGGTTTCTCTGTATAGCCTTGGCTGTCCTGGAACTCACTCTGTAGACCAGGCTGGCCTTGAACTCAGAAATCTGCCTGCCTTGCCTCCCAAGTGCTGGGATTAAAGGCATGCGCCACCACTGCCTGGCAGCAAAATACGCTTTTAAATATTAACAAATTCAGACAAATTGAAATCATGTAACTTTTCTCATCATAATGCAATAAAAGTTAAAAAAAAATAAAAAATAAATAAAAGAAAATCCTCTTTCTAGAGGGATTCTGTTCTAAGATAGTAGAAGGGATGCTGCTCAGAAGTAGAGATAAGAATAGGGAGTAGCACTTGGAAGGCAGAAGGGCAAATCCTTGAGTTCAAGGCCAGCCTGGTCTACAGAGTCCAGGACAACTAGAGCTACACAGAGAAACCCTGTTTTGAAAAACCAAAGACAAATAAGCAAACAAACCCCAAGCATAGGCCTTGCCAGGTTCCTTCATTCCAGTCACCTACCATTAGATCACGCCCTTTAGTTCAGACACATTCCTACCCATCTGCCTACTCCTAAGCACAGAAAGGGTTCCCTGGGACTCTGGGCCTTCATTTACAAAAGCTCCATGCCACATAAAGTTTTGCTTAAACAAGTCAATTTTGGTTCTCTCATGTACCCAACCTAAAGCTTTAAGAGCATGACCTTACTGTGAATGGGGAAAAGCCAGCACCCCGACACGTGGAAGAACTTTGTGAGTTTAATTTTCCACAATGAAAGCACCAATAAAGGTTAGCTATTTTCTACTTAAAAAGACATTAAATGACTTTTTGAAACTTTCCTACAACCAAGAATGAATTTGACAACCAAGAAACTTAGTTCAGTTAGCAACAGGTCCCATTCAAACTGATTTTGTAGTGAATTTTTCTTTTGATGATTTCATTTAAAACAGCTGGAGATTATAGTTTACTTTCTTGGGAAGAAAACAGATGAGTAACATTAAAATAGCCCTTGATGGTGTGTTCAATAACTCTATGTTATTATCTCATGGATGTGTGTGTGTATGTATGTGTACATGCATAATTATATTGTATAATACAGTAAAATAGTACATATTATAATATGTATAATGTGACAAGGTTTTTGAAAGGCTAGAGCTTAATCATGTTGGTCTCTAATATGCTTTATAAAATATGCTGAAAAGCTGTTAATTAATTGTAAAACTCATATATTGCAAAGCAGCTCTAATATTTGAAAGCCTGTAGCAGCCATGGACATATCTAATTAAAAAAAAAACTGCAGCAAACAATTTTACATTTAAACAGTTAAAATAATCTGAATTCCTGTATTTTTAGTTTGACTACGATACAACAAGCAAACTCAAAAGACTACAGACAATGCAGATGGTTGTATGGCAAGTCCTAAATGTGGAGCCAAACAGAAGAAAGTGAAAAGACTCTAACAATTACAAAACAGAAGTTATTGGAACAGAGTGAGCTTTAATTACAGACTCAAAAGAATTATCATCAGGACAGAATTAACTAAAAGCTGGCTTCCCTCTTCTTCGAGGCTGCAATAGTTTCATTTTTCACTTCTGAAAAACTTGGGGATTATCTTCCCAACTGTCTCTAGCCAAGTGTTAGCATGTTGACAGTTCGAAGGCAATGCTACAGTCAGGTGGATCAAAAGGAAAATTAGCGTGGGAGCTAGGGGTGCTGAATATAGAGAGAGATAACTCCGTTTTGTCAGTGGAGATGAGCAAGTCAAGAGAGGTGCTGAGAGCCAGACGGTGGTGGTGCACGCCTTTAATCCCAGCACTTGGGAGGCAGAGGCAGGCGAATTTCTGAGTTCGAGGCCAGCCTGGTCTACAGAGTGAGTTCCAGGACAGCCAGGGCTACACAGAGAAACTCTGTCTTAACCCCCCCCCCCAAAAAAAAAAGAGAGGTGCTGAACAGTGGTGGGGCACCAGGGACACACTCGGGAAGCAAGCGCCTGACCCACTAGAAGGAGTATCATCAACAGGAGGCAGCTGGCCGAGCGGCCTGCGGAGCAGCTCGGGTGTTTGCAGGCGGCCCGCCCTCCCGTCCTACTTTACCCTCGGCCAAAGCCACTAGTCACCTGGAATGAGAGTTCCGGAGTGACTCGATCAGCCGCTGCTTCTGCTGCTGGAGACTAGTGAGGCCGGCAGGGGACCCGGCCGCGGAGGACGACGCGCTCTTCGCCAGGGGAAAGAGCCAGCTCATCCTCCTCGGGTCCCCGGGCCCGAGGCCTGCTGCTCCTCGCTTAGCCCAGTGGTTCCCCGGGCGACCGAGCACGGCCGGGACGCCAGGGGCCGCGCCGTCTCCCACACGCCGCGCTCGCGAGTCCCTGGCTCCGGCAGGAAGAGCTACCACTGCGGGCGGCTGGAAAAGGACGACTCGTTCGCTGGACAGAACCCCGTGCGCTCCCGGCCGACACCCCCCGGGTCGCTTAGTTTAGGCCCGTCGCCTGGCCGGCTGAGCTCCACCGCCCGGCGTCAGTCACCTGGTCGCCCCGCCTCCTGAGAGCCCCGCCCACTCGGCGCCCTGCGTCATCATGCCGCGCCCTCGCTAGGACGTGCGAGGAGCGACGTCGCCGCGCTGGGCCGAGCGCAGCTCCAGCTCCCCTTTCCCCTTGGCAGGGCGAGAGGTGTCTATGGGGCTCCCGCTGCCGCCGCCGGTACCGCCACCGCCACCGCCGCCGGGTGCTATCTCTATGGCGAGGAGGAGGAGGAGGAGCGCGAGCTCAGAGACCCAAGTAGATCCGGCGGGGCCCCGGGCGTGCTGGCGCGATGGGAAAGGGGCGGGAGTGGGAGCCCCAGAGGGCGCGCGATGGCGTCCGCTGCAGCGCGGCTGTGGTGGACAGGGCTGGCAGAGCTGGGTAACGGGCCGGGGGCCTGTCAGGGGCGCGGCGCGCAGTGATGACGCCACCGCTTTGTACCTGGGACTTCGTTGTGGGAAGGAAATTGAGAGTGGAGGGCGGTGGCCTACTTGGGAACCAGTAGCTCCTCTTCGCAGTGGCTGGGAGTCAATCTGGCTCTAGGAAATGCTAACAGCACCCTCCGCCTGGCTGTCTGCCAGCGAAGCGAGCTATCATTGACATGAATGCGTCTTGTGCTTTCTTCCTGTTGCCCACGGAGGACATGCGAGCTCAGGAGTGAGAAGGCCTTTGCTGCCTCTTGAGGGACCCTGAGACCCGCAGTGGAGAAGAGGGGTGGAGGGAAGCCGCGTTGAATCCCAGTGGTTTTCGTG
>JADRCD010123046.1:271-10925 GCA_019843815.1 Montemys delectorum
CAGCTACTAGTCTGCCATTCCAAGCTCTAGCTGGGTCTCTGAGCTCCATTTCTCTGTCTTCTCCTATTGTGAATCATCTCACCCTGTGGTCAGTCAACCCAATCTCTTGCAGCAAGCTTACTTAACTCCTGCCCAAGCCAAGGGTGGGGACACACACATACATACACACACACACACACACACACACACACACACACACACACACACACACACACACGCACACACGATCCAGGACATGTGAATATATTAGAAATGGCAAATACGTATTCCCATGTATCTCTTGCCTCTTGTCCCTTAAAAAGGCAATTAGGACTGAAGAAACTGATCTGTGTGTGCACACTGTTCTGCATGCTGTTGACAACTCATCTTAAGCTCTGGGCACATTTTTGCAGGGAGAATGCTTGGCTCCCAAGCCTGTGTTTTCTATTCCAGTCCCTAACTCCCTTTATCATATAAATTTTCCAATCTGATTCTCCAAGTGTCAAGGTCCTCTGGGATTGTCCGGTATTTGGCACAGCTTCAAGGCATGGATGGTACATTCAGATGCCACAGAAAAGAAGGCAGGGGACCGTGGGCACAAATAGTCTCAACCCTCAAGGACCAGTCCTGGGGAAACAGTTCTGCTGACCTGAGGGTACAGAGAAGAGAAGGGCACCTCACCTACCACCTGGATCCTCCTGGCACCCAAGAAGGTGACTTGCCCACACACCCAGCATCAAGGCAAAGTAGAGGCAGAAGGGTTGGCTGTGGCCATCCACGGGGTCTGTGATGAAGATCTCAGAAGAGGGAAGGGACTGGAGCCATCCTGCTTGTCCCTGTGCAGCATCTTCACACAACCTCCTAGGGTAAGATACTGTCTATCCCAGGCACTGCTCTAGATGTGGGTAGCTTTTTTCCACCCTTGGTCCTGTTATAAAGGGGGTTTGTCACCAGAGTACTTGGGTACAGAACGAATGCAGGATGGCAGGGTAGCTGTGGTGGGGGTGGGGGTTGGGGAGTAGTGGCCGTCTTCCAGCCCCTCATAGGCTCTGTATAGTATCAGCCCCATTCCCCAGACACTGAAAGACACCCGTTGCTGACACCATGGCGTTGAGTTTCCCCTGGGCCAGTTCAGGCTCGTGTCACCAGGCCTGCCAGGAAATTGCTGTTGACACCAAGGGAAGGGCCCCAAGACCAGGAGCAGGGAAGGCTGAAGGCTGTGGGGTTGAGTTTGTGAAGTTCTGAATGGGCACTAGCTGGGTGAGAGCAAACCAGATAGCTGTAGATCTGAAGAGGTCAGGGACTCTCGGGTCTCCACCTTGTCCTGCCTCTTCTGATCTCTCCTTCGAGTACCTGGAGAACCATGGAGCTCATGGTTCGTGAAACCATTCCTGTCCAAGGGCCACAAGACCCCTTCCATATCCCCAAAGTTGTATAGTTACCCCCCAGCCATCTCAGAGAGGAAAGCTGGAGCTCCCTACCCTTGTCCACCTTCCAGGGGCCCCAGAAGCTCTAGCCTAGGGAGGGGTCATGTCTTCTCTGGCTGACCCCGTCAACTGGTCTGAGGCAGCTTGCTCTGTGTCCTCACCCTGTGTCTGGGTACCATCCCAACTCTCTGTTGTCTGACTTCTCTATTGCATTCCTCAGAATTAGTCTATGCCTTGGCTCCCACGTGCTTCTGAGTATTCCAAAGACTTGGAGGAAAAACTGGGAGAAATCTGGGGAGCAAGTAATATGAAAGTGGGGATGGGGGCTGGAGAGATGGCTCAGTGCTTAAGAACACCGACTGTTCTTCCGAAGGTCCTGAGTTCAAATCCCAGCAGCCACATGGTGGCTTATCCATAACAAGATCTGACGCCCTCTTCTGGAGTGTCTGAAGATAGCTACAGTGTACTTACATATAAATAAATAAATCTTTAAAAAAAAAAAAGAAAGTGGGGAAGGGTCTTGCGACTATCTTCAGACAGCCCCACTGTTACTGGTCTCTCTGCTTCTTCATTGGAAAGGATATTTGTGTTAGGGAGGCTGGGGATGGAATGCCCAAGGCTACAGAGCATGTTAGGCCTTCAGGAGCAAAGAAATGCCTATGGATTGTTCTCCCTTCTGCACAACAGCCTTTCCCCCAGATGAGGGTTTTTCATTCTCAGGCTGTCTCGTCCCTAGGGTTTTGGTCCTGGATTAGCCCAACCCAGCCCCAGGCAGGAGCAAGAGGAAGTCCAGAGGTTGGGGCAGGCCCTGTTGGTGTGGGGAAAGGCCATTCTTGCTGCAAGAAAGCCATAGAAGGCAGTCAGACCTGGACGACAGGGCGGAGATGGTCACATGTTGATGGTGATGTGGACAGGGACAGAGCTTCAAGATAGTGGCGAGTGGCTTACATACATATAGAAATATATGACTGGTGGGAGTCCAGCCAGGGGACCTCAGAAGGCTCAGGGCAGTTTCAGGTACCAGGTAGGCAGCCGAGGACTTCTGACCTCAGCAGCCAGCAGCAGCACTTCTACACTATACAAATGAAAGTCACTCTGACCCATGTAAAGTCCAGGCAGGGTCCAGGTGGGGATTCCGACTTGGTATTCCCAAATGTGATATTAACAAATCACAGGGGCTGAAGAGATAGCTCAGCGGTTAAAAGCACTGACTGCTCTTCCAGAGGTCCTGAGTTCAATTCCCAGCAACGACATGGTGGCCCAGAACCATCTGTAATGAGATCTGATACCCTCTTCTGTATGACCACAGCAATAGTGTACTCACATATAAAAAGTGAATAATTCTTTTAAGTAACTAATTTCAAACATTCAAAACTGAACCCCGATTTTATAGTATTACTTATATTACATAGTATTACTTATATTACATGACATTGCTTCTTTCCTATTTAAATTATTTTTTCCTTTACCCACACCCTCACCCCACCACTTCTGTATGTTTTTCTAGTCGTCCTAGAAACAGGCTACCCTCAACTCACAGAGATCCTCCTTCCTCTGCTTCCTGAGAACTTGGATTAAAGGCATGCACCAGTGTGCCAGCTTATTGTCTTCTTAATTATGGACATGTCTGTCTGTCTGAGATGGCAAGTGCTGGTGAGTAAGGGTATCTCTCAGATCTCCTGGAGCTGGAGTTAAAAGTTGGTGTGAGCTGCCTGGTGTGGGTGCTGAGAACCAATCTCGGGTCAAAGATTACGCTTCCTTAACGCTGAGCCATCTCCCAGTCCCAGCATAGCTTGCTTGCTTTTCTTTTTCTATTTAAAGATTTGTTATGTACAGTGTTCGGCCTGCATGTACACCTGAGTGCCAGAAGAGGGCACCAGATCTCATTACAGATGGTTGTGAGTCATAGAGTGGTTGTTGAGAACTGAACTCGGGACTTCTGAAAGAGGAGTCGGCACTCTTAACCTCTGAGCCATCTCCCCAGTCCCCAACATAGCATTCTTATACAACAAACCTACCATCCAGAAGCTCTATATTTGAGAATCCATGTATTACGTAGCAAATATTTATTACACTCTGCTTGCTTCTAAGAACGTTCCTGCCAGTGGGAAGCAAAGTCCTTGTGAATTTAGACAACAATAGTAAATAAGAAAGTAAATAGATAATACATTACAACAACAACAAAACCAAACCAAACCAAACAAACAAACAAAAAACAACAGGCATCCAGTATTGAGCAGTACTGAGTATGTGGAAAATCAAGACAATGAACAAATCAGAAAAGGTGCTAAAAAGTGCTCACACTGCTCACAGAGGAGCAAAGATAAGGATTGCATCAGATGTCAGAGGACAGTGATGTTTGAGGCACTGACTCGCAATAGCTAGAATTCTGTAGATGACAGTGAAATTATCCTTCAAAGTGAAAGTGAAATCCTGTCTCTCAGACAAACAATGCCAATAGCAATGAGATCAGTGAGGCAAAATAAAACAGGGGGGAAAGGGTCAGCACACAGTGGGAGGGCCGTCTCTTAGTGGCTCAGGGACTCTCCCTAAGAAACTCCCTAAGTAAAGGCAAAGAGCAGAACAAGAGCCATGTGAGGGTGAGAGCGAGCAGAGGGTGTTCGGGGCAGAGGGTGCTCCGGGCAGAGGGTGCTCCAGGCAGAGGGTGCTCCGGGCAGAGGGTGCTCCGGGCAGAGGGTGCTCCGGGCAGAGGGTGCTCCAAGCAGAGGGTGCTCTGGGCAGAGGGCCCTGAATCCAGATAGGGTATGAGAGCCATAGAGAGGCCCACATAGAGGATGAACACTGGGCCTTGGACAGAGGGTGTGAAGAGAGACTGGTAAAGCTGAGGCTCAAGTTGCCAAAGGAGCTTTGATTTGCTATGAGTGCAGTGAGAAGCTGTGGCCAAGGGTAGCATCCGTTTTAACCTTTCTTAAACATTATTTTTGTTTTATGTACATTGATGTTTTGCCTGCATGTATGTCTGTGTGAGGGTGTCAGATCTTGGAGTTACAGTTGTGAGCTACCATGTGGATGCTGGGAATTGAACCCAGATCCTCTGGAAGACCAGTCAGTGTTCTTAACTGCTTAAGCATCTCAACGGCCTCCCTAGCCCGCCCCCATCCCCAATTTTAAACTTTTCGGAAAGGTCACTCTGGCTTTGGTTTGTGACAGAGAAGAAGAGACTAGCTAGAGGGCACTGTAGCAGGCCAGGTCCTGGGGAAGCCGTAGAAGTCACTTGGCTCTGGATATATCCAGAAGGTGCCATCAAGTAGTCCTGGAGTATGAGGGAACAGAAAAGGCTGTGTGGGCTCTGTGACAGCTCTTGTGAGTATCATGCTGGGGCCGGATGGAGCCAGGGCTTTGCTTGTTTGAGTATATGATGTTTGAGGTCTGGTAGGCCTAGGACTCTGGGAAATGAGAGGATATCATTTGGGAGTTGTGGAGGCAGAGACAGCAGCTGCAACCCTGGACAGTGCTAAAGCTCTGGGCTGTCTCGGAATCCTCGGGGAAAGCCCCACAGAGTTCCACTAAAGCCAGTGGCGAAGATTTTTGTACTGCTGTCCCAAAGAGGTTGGACTATCCTGACAACAGCAGAGACCTGCCTCTTTTCCTGCCTTGTTTCTGGTGGCTCCCTCAATCCCCACCACCACCACCACCACCACCACCACCACCACCACCACCACCACCACCCTATATGCTGAAGGCGACCGCTGCAGTGAAGCACTGAGAGGAGACACGTTCAAGAGTGAATTGAGAGGGAAGGACAACTGGTCACAGCCAGGGGCCACCCAGTTCCCAGGAAG
Source organism: Montemys delectorum (assembly GCA_019843815.1). Classification (NCBI taxonomy): domain Eukaryota; kingdom Metazoa; phylum Chordata; class Mammalia; order Rodentia; family Muridae; genus Montemys; species Montemys delectorum. The sequence goes on from JADRCD010123046.1 coordinate 5,481, forward strand.
GACTTGTCTTAGGTGGCACCTTGAGTACACATCCCTCCAGGTCTCAGTTATTTGGAATGAGAATTCAATGGGTCTTCCAAATAACCGCTGTGTCAGGTCCCCAAAAAATGTGGCAAATGGAGACTGGGACCCCTAAGACTCACCAACATTCCTGTTAAGAAAGCAAGCCTGAGTCTCTAACTCCTGTAGAGGCACAGTGGCACTGCTGCGTTGTCACCCTGTTTATTTTTATAGCCATTCTGTTATGGCAAGTGCTACTCGTATGCCATTTATAGTAAGGATGTGTTATTTCCTCCCGAAGATATTTTCGTGTATTTGCGTGTGTGTATGTGTATATCCAGTAGGTTAAAGGAAGATGTTAGTGACACACGCACACTCTGATGTAACCAGAACCACAGAGGTTCTCCTCAAGCGATTAACGTCTGAAAAACATGATCCGAAAAGATACAGAAACAAAATATAGCCCTGGAATCACCCTTGTGCACCCAGGGGAATCATCACCTGTCCTTTGCCTTTTCTCTGTTTCCTTCAGACCACAGGTAGATAATGCCCATTTTAGGTGCCAATTAGCCCCTAATGGGAGTTCATCAAGGGAAAAATTCCCTGTTCACCTCTTCTTATCACCTCAAGGCCACAAATTCTAAAAGCTTGCGGATATCTTCCTACTGATGCAAATCTGAGAGAGAGCCCCTCTATATCAGCAGAGATTGCACTGAACCCTCGGAGTAAAAGTGGCACCTGACCACTCTAGAGGACAATGTCTTCAGACAGCACATGCCTCGACACCTGGAATGGGTTTTGGTGTGACATTGGCTCAGGCAGTGCTTGGCCAAAGCGAGACCCCCAAGCAAGCTCTGGGATGTACGAGATCCACCCAGCACTGCCAATCAGTCAGATGAGCACACAAGTGTGGGAACCTCAGACCCCAATAAACTGAAATCCAGAGGGCCGTCGAAGAAGGTAATCAGATAGGAGTCCTGCTGACCCTCTTGGGACCTCAGAGAAGCCCCCACATCCCTTCTTTGGAGACCTTTGGCCCAGTGATGTTATCCCAAAACTAGGAAGTGTGGGTTCTGGGCTCTCAGTACCTCCAGCTGCAGCCAGGTTAAGACAGGCACAGCTGTATTGCCCGAGGCCGTGTCTCTTATGAAGGAGAAACATCCGGCCAATTCCATCAAGAATGTCAGTCAAAGACCCGGGGAGGGATCGACCAGCTTGCCATTCTGTCTAGCCAGCTCTGTATCTTAGGAGCAAGCACGAGGACCTTCCTAAGCCAAGATAAGGAGTTGCCTGTCTCCTGAGGGCTGGGGCCTCGGCTCCCCCACCACCACACCCCACCAAAGCTGCTGGCGCACAATCTGGGGGAGGCACAGGGCCTCTCAGGATGTGACCCAGGATGTGGGGACCTGCAGGCTCCTCAGAGAGATATGCAGAGGTGAAAGGGCAAACCTGTTTCTAGTCTTCTTATCAGGAATAGCTGAGTGAAAGGGAAGTGGGCAGCCCTGGAGGTCACACTGTGGGATCATGACTGGGGGGGTCATGGCTGGGGCAGGGCTCCGTCCAGAGGACCCTTGGAGGAGACCCTGCTTGGCAGAAAAGAAAGAAGGGTAACATGAGGGCCAGGGAGAGAAGGTCCTGGAGGGAAAGCCTGTTCTCAAGGAGAAAAACAGTGAAAACCCTCTAGGTTTATTCAGACTTCCCAGACCAGGACTCTCACTTTCAAAAATGGGATAGTGGGTCACCTGAGGCACAACCTGGGTAAGGGACTACAGGACTACCCTGCTCCCCTCTCATTTGAATGCCTTCTTACTTCTGTTCTGCTCCCCCACTGTGTGCATTCCACAGTATTAATGCAAGGCCTACTGTGTGCCAGGCTCACTGCCAGACACATGGAGTCTCCAGGGAAAGGACAAACATATCCTTGGTTGTCCCTGAACTTGGAGATGGCACACTCTTCAATGCCCAGGTGGGATCCTTACTCCTCGCCCTACCCCTGTGGGACCTCAGGGGTACGGATCTGGAAGGCTTTCCTCCCTGTGAGGGCTGTGTCTAATACCCTGTGGGTACCTAGCACAAGGAAGTGCTTGATACTTGTCATTGGGCATAGGCAGAAGGAGGACAATGCCTCATTAAACTCATTAAACTCATTAAACAGTGCCCCTTCCCTCTTGTCCTCCTCCCCATATTCACAAGCACAGGCACATTTAATCTCCAAGTGGCAATCTCCTCACCTTAGAAGAGTGGAGCTGATACATCCTCAAGCAGTCATCCACTCTTAAGCTGCGGAGCAGGGTGGGACACAGGCAGGCCTGTGAGCAGGCACCAGCTTTCGGTCAGGGGGAAAGGTAGCATTTGGAGGCAGCCTTGGGGATAGGTGGGTTATAGGATAGGAAATGGCTTGGCTTCTCCTAACTGAGAGATCTAGACCTTGGGCTCCAGCATCCTGTTCTTTCAGGGGTCCAAGCTGCAGAGAGCCCACAGTATAGTTGCAAGGTACACATGAGAGCATTTTGGAAAGACAGCGTCCAGCCTAGGATCCTGCACCCGAGGAAGCCAGTGGAGACTGTGAGAGGCTAGGTAGCTATAGAATAGCAAAACTAATTAATGGGGAGAGGCTGTGGATGGCTGGAAGCACTGCCTACAACACACCTCTGCCCACCTAAGACAAGGAGATTTGCATCACCAAAGCGACCAGTGGACCATAAGCTTCACGCAGGCAGGAACTCCAGTGTCCCCTCTTGGTTCAGTTCGTGGGAAGTGCTGAGAATAGGCTCTAGGCCAATGATTCTCCACCTTCCTAATGCTGCAACCCTTTAATGCAGTTTGCGCCGCTTGTGCCGACCCCCAACCATGAAATTACTGTTGTCGCTACTTCATAACTATTTTTGCTTCTGTTAGGAATAGTAATGTAAACATCTGTTTTCAGATGGTCTTTGGAGGTTGCCACCCCCAGGTCAAGAATCACTGCTCTAGGCAAATTCTGCAAACACAATTGACCAAGGCCAAAGCGCGAAGGGGAGCCCTCCACTTATGTTCTGCCCCCTGGTGGCAGTTTTTATATTGCGGCCCATGGTATTAAAGAAGAGCAGGCGCATAAGACTTTTCTGAGTTCAGTCACCTCATCTTTGGGGCCTGGTCTTCAAGTATCATTAGGATGGGGGCCCCTGAATATTTTAGGGACATCTGAAATCCAGCCATTCCCAACCAGCTGGGGACTGGAAGCAAGCAGGATGTGAGACGCTGCACCGTAGAACCTGGCAGAATGGTCTCTCCACTGACCAAAGAGTCAGGGAAGCAGAGCGGGGGCAGGAGAGGCTCTTTGTTTTGTTTTGTCTCAGATATGTTTCTTTTCTCTGTGTGACTGTTTTGCCTGCTCCTGTGTCTATGCAACACATATGTGCCTGGTGCCTGCAGGAGCCACTAGAGGGTGTTGGATACCCTTGGCAGTGGAGTTACAGGTGAGATGATACCATATGGGTTCTGGGAATGGAACCCAGGTCCTCTGCAAAGAGCAACAAGCACTCTTAACCATGGGGTCATTTCTCCAGCTTCAGTGTTGGATTTTGGTTTTTTTTGTTTGTTTGTTTGTTTTGTTTTTCTGAAGTTCAAGTGTCCAGAACTGGGTTAGAGCTTAATCGGAATCCTTGGTCTCTGATACACTTCACACCTGTATTTAGCTAACTAGTCCCTCCACTATTTTTCAGGACACTCAAACTCCTATGAGCTAGGGAAATTCTGTCTCCGTTTGTGAGCCAGGCCTCCCTGCTTTTTGCCAGCCTTCTCCCAAAGGAAGCTTCCCACAGAAGTACAAGAGGTGGGGTGGGTGCGGCTGAGACAGAGGGGGAAGGCTGCCTGCTTGTCCTCTCTCTGCCCACGAAGCCCCAGATAGCTTCCGGAATTTGTGTTCTATGCCCACAGAAGAGATCCGCCTTCCCTGTTCCCATGCCCCAGTGTACAGCAAATGTCTGATCTAGGCTGTGTTGAACACAAATGTTGGGTGAAACTTAATAAGTGAGAGGAACATGTCCCAGCGCTACCAGATCTGCTGTGGGGACTAAGAAGCACAATGCCTCTCTGTCTCAAAACATCCCCCCTGTTGACTGTGCTAACGCTGCCCCCCCTCGCCCTCGTGCCTAAAGTTCTCCTGTCATCCCAGAGCCTGGCCCTGAATGTCGCCCTGATCCCAGAAACAAATGCTACGTCCCGATGAAGGTTTTCCCAGATGCTTCCTTTGAACACGCATCCATTTTATGACACCTCTCCAACATTCTTCACACTCACTCAGCCTTGCTTGCATCCCTGCCTCGTTTTCCCCCCAAGAGCGAAGATGCTGCCAGCATCAAGAGCTGGAGGTAGGCTGACTTTTGCCATGCATCTCAGTACTTCCACAACGCTGGAGGAGGGGGAAAAAAGGTCTCTGGGTGCTCCCCAAAGATGCTAGATCTACAGAAGGGCCTGTTCATGTGCCCCAGGAGTGACACCTGGAACCAATTTGACCTCCTATGGCATTAAGTTGATCGGACCCAGGACTGTCACCAAGCAGAGAGCACCGGGTGGATTCAGGATAGGCCACTTTGGTTGGAATAGGGGTCTCTTGGCCCACTGGTCCCAGAACCACATGCAGAGGACATGTCCTTAGGGCTGCCAGTAAGCTTTAGCTGAGGAAGAAGGGCCAGAGAGTTACTAAAGGAAGGTCTGTCTGTGTGGTGCTGAGTCTGCCTCCCTGCCTCTTCACCCTGGTTCAAGTGTCTAGCAGCCTGGGACAGAGGGGACTGCTTCCCTTTTTCTCCCCGCCCCCCCACCCCGAACATCTGGGACTACATCAGACATTCAGATCTGGTAGAGAAAATTGTTATGGAAATATGTAACCGTGAGCCATTATCAAAGGAAAGTCTTTAAAGTCCCTTTCAAGCCCCAGCCCTGCAGAGGGGACTGGAAATTGGAAAACTGGGAGCCGATTACGGGACCATCAAAGTGGCCGAAATTCAATCCAATCTGAAGGTTCTGGGGATGGCTAGCAGACCCCGTCCCAGCCCAGAAGACTGCAAATCTACTGTTTAAAAACCAAATGAACCGGCATCATCAGATCCGGGTATAAAGGAGACCGTGCCCACAAAGTCTTCCCTGGACTTCCCTTACATCGGGAAACCTGAGAAGCAAGGGCCCTTGGGGGAGGTGTCTGGCCCTGGGGAGGCGCCCAGCTTCCAAGGCTTGGTCTTCTCCCCACCCCACCATAGCCCCAGTTTGAGCAAGGGCCTTTTGTTTCTTCAGACCTCTTGATGTATTTCTTTTGCCTTTGTGCCTTTCTCTTTTTCTTCTCCCTTTTTCCATTTCCATCCCTTTTTCACTTCAGAATTGCTGTGTGTGACTCTCCATTCCTTCAGTGCGCTTCTCTCTCTCTCTCTCTCTCTCTCTCTCTCTCTCTCTCTCTCTCTCTCTCTCTCT